>CM050322.1:49198005-49248005 GCA_027475135.1 Bactrocera correcta
GTAGTAAATGTCTCAAGGGCCTACTTGCCCTTGTCCCGCCATCGCATTTCTTGGATTTCGGTGATGTCAGCCTTTATTTTCATGAAGACATCAGCTGGGCTGCGGCACCTTCCCAATTAAGGACCGGACATTCCAGGTGCATGCCCTCAATTCGTAGTCCTTATTTCATTTGCCATGACCGTCATCAAAAGCGGGGTCTCTCATCCGAGGCTTACTGTTTCTTTTCATTGGGGGTGTTTTTTTACGTGGCGGGTCCCAAAGCCAGCGCACAACCTTATGTTGGGGATGTTTCGCCTTCTCACTTTAGCTCGCCTTCAAACCGATGTTCTTAGGTTACCCAGAGGATACTTGGTCAAAGACCGAAAGTCGTGAGCTGCTTGAGTCATATGTAAAAGAATCGTTTCTGGCTAGTCCCAAGAGAATGGCGATCAGAGAACTTCCCTCACTTGCGTGAACTTCTACACATGACTCCATCCTCCTCAGTGTTAGGCCCACTATTATTGAACCTTATGTACGACGAAATGCTAAGAAGACAGCAACCAGTAGACGTGATACTAGTACCTTATGTGGATGATCTTATGGTGGTAGCAGTGGCCAAATTCATTTTACTCATAAGCACTAGGAAGGTACAAGAACGAATAGAGCTCACTATAGGGGAGTAAGAGATTACTTCGCAGCCGCAACTTAAATGTCTGAGAGTAACATTTGACTCCAAATAAAAATTTAAAGAACACCTGGAGTATTCTTCCGCGAAGGCAAATAAAATTAATAATGTCCTATCGAGGATGATGACCGGATGGCAGGATGACCGAAAATGATGACCAATATAGGCTGTGTGCGTTCCAGCCGGCGATTCTTAATAACGAGAGCATTGAGTTCCGTACTACTGTATGCGGCACCAGTATGGATACAAGCAATGGATTTAAAAGCGTATGCTAAACAAATAATTGTATTGCATAGGCTTTCTGCAATTCTGGTAATAAGGGCCGCCCATTGACTCGAGCGTATATATCAGTTATCAACGCCTGAAACCGTATCGGCAAGGACAGAGGAGAGAAACAAGAGCACTAAAATGTGGCAGGAGGGCTGGAATTTCTCATCCAAAGAGCGCTGGACTTATCGACTTATACTGGACATCCACTCGTAGATAGACAGATGATATGGTGACCTAGATTTCCATTTGCACCAAATACTTAATGGACATGGATGCTCTAGAATCTACCAAAACGACATTAGTCCGAATTGTCCGACGTGTACAGAGTATATAAGAAGAAAAACCAAAACATATGTATCTGCTTACCTTCGTGGATTCAAAAAAGGATTAATACTCCTACAAAACATAAAATCAAGTATTTATTTGCAAGAAGTTTCTAACAGTACCCCTTTTTCTTAATAAAGCAGTAAGCAGGATTATATAACTACATATGTAAATTAAGTGGGCTGAGACAAAATGAAAATATAAATGAAAATACAAAAAAAAAAGAGAAAAAAACATACATAACAATAAACAAATTTAATCAAATGGCAGCACAAAAAAATAAAACTAAGCGAATGGCACTTCCATTTAGAATTTCATATTGGAAACTCTGCTATTAACACTGTTTTTGTTTACAATTGTTTTGATTACAATGGAGTTGGAGAAAAACGAAAGAATCCGAAAATTTAAGATATAAATGAAATATAAAGATAATAATAATTATATAATAACCAATAAACACTTAAAATAAACAAATAAATAATTTTCAATTACTTGTTATATGATAAAATATGATTTTTTATTCAAAAGTTAAATTGTATAGTGCTTGTCTTTATAGATCGGGGGTAGGTGCAACAATAGCACATCCATCATATATATATCTCGGTCTTTCATTTTTACCCGCATTTGTTTCAAACTACAAAACTTTACTTTAAGGATCCCGAAACAATTTTCGACTCTAACACGTTACTGGCTTTGCACTTTGTTAAATTTAGGTTATCTTGCATAGTCTGCTAAAGAAGAATGGTGTTATCAAATGTTTCGTCAACTTATACGCAGAATCAAATGCAATCCACTCTTCTCCACTAAATAAGTTAGCTGTGTTTCTTTCAATATGGGATTTTCTAAACACTTTAGAATCCTGGTAGCTTCCGGGATTGCCCACTTCTGCATGTACGAGGTGTGTTCAAAAAGTATCGCGAATTTTTTGTTTTTTCGAAAATTATTTATTTATTCATGAATATCTATTTTGTCCCCTTCAAAGTAATCCCCATGAGATATTATACACTTGTGCCAACGGTTTTTCCAATCTTCGAAGCACTTAAAAAAATATTTTTTTTATCTTCTTCAGCTCCTCCTTCGATGCCGTCTTTATCTCGTCAAGAGAAGCGTAACGTCGTCCTTTCATGGGCCTTTTCGGTTTAGGGAACAAGAAAAAGTCACAGGGGGCCAGATCTGGAAAATACGGTGGCTGCGGCATCATTAGTTTCTCGTTTTTGGCCAAAAAGTCGAGCACAAGCAACGATGTGTGTGATCAGGGGCGTTATCGTGGTGCAAAAGCCAATTTTTGTTCTTCCACTAATCCGGGTGTTTCTGGCGGATTGCTTCGCGCAAATTGCGCATAACTTGCAGGTAATATTCCCTATTGACCGTTCTTCCCTGTGGCAAGAACTCATGATGCACCACGCCCTGCAATTGAAGAAAACTGTCAGTTACGATTCGCGATACTTTTTGAACACACCTCGTAATATGCATAACTTATGGTCACATACAAGGTGATTTCCTAAGTAAACAGGATTTTTTGAATCTAGCGCCTCTTGGTGGCGCCATCTTTAGTCGACAGGTGCGTTAAAATCTGCTATCTTTATCGATATCATTTATCATGAAATTTCATCATTCATTGGAAGTGAAGTTATTGTGTTTTAAGTGTCAGTATGTTTGGTACGAAAATAAGCTTCCAACAAAGAGCCAACATTAAATTTTCTTTTAAAATTGGTAAAACTTTTACCGAAACGTTTCAATTGATAAAACAATGGTAATTATTGCCTACCCCGTAGCAGAGTGCACCAGTTGTTTCAACGTTTTCAAAGCGGTCGTGAGAAATAAATGACAATCAACATGTGGGCCAATCAAAATCCGTGATCACCGGACATTCCATAAAAACTGTGCGTGAATTCATCAAAAATCAGTCGGGGTAACCATTGAAAATCATAAAAATGGAATTGAACATCTCCAAAACATCTATTTATCGCATTTTGACCGAACCTTGAGAGTTATGAAAGGTGTGTGCACGGTTTGTTCCACACAAATTGACTGACGACCAAAAATTGCTCAGAATCCCATTCGAAGGACGCTTGTGACCGATTGTTTGACCAAAAATCACATTTGAACCATTAACCACTCCCCGTATTCACCTGATATGCCACCGTGCAACTTCTTCCTTTTCGAAAAAATGCATTTGCCCAAGAAAGAAAAGCGTTATGCAGACGTAGAGGCCATTCCAAAGGCTTATACCGGCATACTGATGACCATACCGTCCAACGAAAAAATGTATTGAAGCAGAAGAAGACTATTTTGAATCAAATAAACTGATTTTGCCGAAAAAATAATTTATCCTTTTTTAATCCTGTTTACTTTGGAAAGCACCTTGTACTACTTGCAATTAGAGTTGGGGTAGTTAATTCGAATTTGCAAAAAAAAAACTCTTTTGGTGATATTGGTCAATGTACTTTCATCTTACACACCAAAAGTTGTAGCTGTTTTACGTACAGAAGCGCTTTCACTCTATGAACCTAACCGGAGCAATACGATAGCGAGTTGTAAATCCACAGGTATTTGTAAACTTGAATTATTAAAGTTCGTGTCATTAGAAAATATTTCTGAAGATGAGCGAATTGGCATTTGCTGACACGTAGCATTTGCAAAAATCTTCGATTGTCATAACAACACAGCACATTTTCTCGCCAATGAATAGATTTCAGATTTCGTCTACTACAGCTGATTAATGTTATATCCTCTAGAGTTCATACAGTACTTTATCCATTGCATTGTGACACTGCTCAGAGCGCAAGATGTCTGCAAATTTTATATAAAGAAGAACACTTCTCTAATTCCTTTCTAACTATTTATTTTATATTCTTCATAACTATTCACTTGGGGTGTTGTTTTACGTGGCAGGTCCCAAACCCAGCGCACAACCCTATGTAGGGGATATATTGCCTTCTCACTTTAGCTCGCCTTCAAGCGGATGTTCTTAGGCTATCCAGAGGATACTTGGTCAAAGACCGGAAGTCGTGAGGTGCTTGAGTCCTATGTAAAATAATCGTTTCTGGCCACTCTAAAGTGAATGGTGATCAGAGAACTTTCCTCACTTGCGTGAACTTCTACACATGACTCCATCCTCCCTTTTATATTAGACAGTGTAAAAATAACTTTTATTCCATGTTAAACTTTAGATAAAATCCATTTATTCATACAATAAGAAAATGGTTGCAAACACACAAAAAATTAGTGTTGCCATATTTTATAATGAAATAAAAATAAGACAACAGAATGATAATGACGTCTTTACAAAATATATTATTGTGCAATGAATGTAAAATCTTTCAGATTTTTTATTATCTTGATAAATCCCGGTGTTGAATCGGCCAGGGTTATTTTTTTTAAGCGCGCCCGAAGGCCGCCAATGCAAAAACCCTTTTTTATTGTATGAACAAAAATAATTGAACAATAATTAAATATTGAATAACAGTTATTTTTGCACTATCTGATATAAAATAAATGGTTAGGAATGAATTATGGAAGTGCTAGTGGACATAAAAGTTAAAAATTTAAGTGCAAAATTCATTACTAATCGGAGAAAGACGCGTTTTAAAAAGTTAAACTTTAAATGCAAATATCTCAAAAACCATAAGTCAGCGCCAACTATGTGCATATATATGTTAGGTCCTCCTCTATCCGTACATACCCATTGTAACCCCGATATCGGGGGATGCTATTCCAAAATTTACCCATTCGGATTATTCAATAAGTAAATAAAGTCCATTTCCAGAATAGCAGAATTTATTTTAAAAACGATTATTTTGCTTTTGAAGCTTTGTTTAGGCATCTTATAAGTAGGAAATTCATTGAATTAAAATTGTAAACAAAATTAAAATTGTAAACAGCTGTTTGTGTAAAAATACGCAAATAACCAATACATAGGGTTATAGCATCCCTGCCAGGCACGGCTAACCCAGAGAATGTAAAGCATAGAGAAGGTTCAGGTTCGACAGAGAACATTTGTTAGAATTGTAGTAAGGAATTCACCTCACAACCACAGAATTCACGCTGTGAAATGTTAACATTTTTAACAGTTCTCCACATACTCAAACAGAGAATATGAAGAGAAAAAAACATATCTATTTCAACATATGATGACATGGCATGTCTGCCCAACCAGAGAATATGAAGAGACATAAGAAAATAGATGTATGCATGCCCATGATTACAATGACAACGAATTTAAAGTATTGTTTAAATTTTTGCTTTCAACCGGGGAATCGATTGTATGTGCAATGTAGGCAAGTACAAATGTGTGTATGTACGCACATATGTACATATGCTTTTGCGTTTTGCCCCCGGCAATTCAATATTGGCGTGTAAAAATAATTATCAGTATAATTTTGTATGAATGCATGCAGAGTAATATTTACAGTCAATTTGGACTTGCATATTTAATAATTTTATTTGATTTTTACATAACAAACTATACTAATAAATATTTTTGTATTATATTTCTTACTATTAGAAATTAAATTTATCACAACAATATATATTTATGTATGTATATACAATGTACATTGTACATCTTCCATCATTATAAACTTATGTCTCAGCACATGCTCATATTAATGTATGTGTATGTATGCGCATGTGCGCGTTATCAATATATTACATGTGCGCGCAACTTCAGAATAATCTTTAGTTATTCTACAAAAATATATTTCCCTTGGATTCCTCCAGGCTATAAGATTATATTTAAACTGAGAACAAGAGTTGTATGCGCGTCACCAGAGATAAAGAGATGTTTAACTCCTCCCTCACTGGAAGTGAGAGAGCAATTGCTAAACGTCAAAACCACCTAAACTTTGACAGTTGATCGAGTTCAGGAGGTTTTGACGTTTATCAATTGGAAACGGGCGATGGCCAGATTGAAATCTTAGCAAAAAAATATGTAAACGGAGGGATTTGTTGCATCGTTCAATACCTTTTATAAAAAATGTAAAACAATGAAAATTTAATAAATTTGTGAAACTTAAAGGTATTTGATGAAGCGTTTTGTAATTTGAAGCATCATAGCATTATTTTCAATGGAAAATAATTAAAAACATTTAATGATTGAGAGCTAACAAGCTTAAATCCTTTTATTGGGCATTGAAAGGTCAAAAGTCAGTTGTTCTAATATATGTACTTTAAAAAAATTTAAACAGTTTCTCAATATAAAAAATAACCACTATTCAGTAATTTTTATTCATACTAAATGTTGGGTGTTTTAATTTAAATGCCCAAAAATGATAATTTTGTCCAATCTGGCCATAATAGAAAATGTTATAAAAAACGCTAATTTTGAGGTGCTCTCACACTGGAATAAGTTGAACATCCCTTTATTCCTGCGCGTCACTCTTTTCTAGCAGTGCAGTCAACTCGTGTCGGCTTCTGATTGGCTAATTCCGGTGGCGTGGCATCTTGGATAATATCATGCTTGTTGTTGTTGGTCACGTGGTGGCTGTACATTCTTGCATGATGATGCCCCTGAATGTGGCTGTGTGTTGATCACGTTGTATATGCAAGAATGATAGAATACAAGATTACGACAACCGCCATTATGATATGTCATAGTTGCGTGTTGAGAAGAACAAGAGTGAAAAACTGTCAAATGGCCTGCAAATTGTAAACAGAAAAGTGAACACTTTTGTAAATTCGCAAAATATTATTAATTATTTGAATTTTAATGAAAAGTTTTAGTGAAGCGATTGAATATTGTTGAGTGAAAAGATTTGAATCATTTATAAAGAAATATATCGGCTTATAAATAATAAAATTGTCTATTAAGTTGTGATTCAAATGGAGAAGACGTTTCTTGTGTTGTATATAAATATATACATATATTATAAGTTCAGATGTATCAGATGTATGAAATTATGATAAAAGAATTGTGAAATTATATTGAAGATATATTTGTAACATATTTTTATTAAAGAGGATTTAGTATTAAATATATCATTTCTTTTGCAAAATATCACCAATTTTTTGGCAACTTTTAAATCGGCCGGAAAACTGAAAAAACTCGTTTTCGATCCTTTAGTTGCATAATAATTATTACAACAAGCCACTGCACATTTCATTTTAAAAAATTAATATATTTTGCTTAGAAATTTAAATAAATACAATCGTACATTTTCACTGGTTTTCTTCATTTGAACAATTTTCACAAATGCTACTCTATTTATTGTGGATGTGCCTAAAACTACTTATGTATATCTTTTCTCGCTACAATATTCTAAACATTCCACTGAAATTTTTCCTGCAAAGACGAATGAATTAATATTATTTTGGGAATTTCTAAAAGTGTTTACTTTTCTGTTTACAATTTGTATGCATTTCTATGCTTGTTCTTCTCTAGGCAGAAGTGTGACGTCACGAAATTGTTGCACAATGTATTTGTTTTTGTAAGAATTGTCAAGAGCTAAACCGAAAAAAACTAACGGTAAACTAGTGTCGTAATCTTGTATTCTATCATTCTTGTTGTATATGCGTGATGTGGTATTGACTTGTTGTTGTTGGTCACGTGGTGGTTGTACCAGAGAACTTAAAAGTATAGAGAAGGTCCAAATCGAAATCTGTATGACGGTTCGATTGCGCGGCTAACAGAGCTGATAGAATCATAGTAGAGAATTCACCATATTCGCTGCTATTTAGCAGAATTGAGCACGTGCAGTGGCAGAAATATATGTAAAATGACTGTGAATAAATAAAGAGAATTGCTTTGTAGAAAAGTATACAAAGTCACACAAAGAATGTAAAAAAAATTCTCTGAGTGACATATGCATGTTTATATTGTATTATATGAACCATTGTCACATATGCGTGATTATTTTGTATCAAATAAACCATTTTTTTCCAAAAAATGATAAAAATTTAAATTTTTTTTACAAAATCTGGAAAAATTAGGAAAAATTATTTTAATTTTATTTCTCTTTATTTTTAATTTTTAAATAAATTAATATTTATTTCCACTATTACAAAGTGAAGATGTGTAAAATGAACTTCATTTCTTCAAGAAAATTAATGACCTTCATGAAATATGCATATTCGCATTATTTCGTTATCATTTCCATATTTGTACCAATAGAATTCCTATGGCATATATATACATACATACTTATATTATTTCTTTGGCGCATTTGTATGTTTACGAAAGCAAATGCGAGCCACATGCATATGTACATACATACATTCATAATAACAAGTGTCGCACGCGTCTTTTCGCATCTCCGTTGCCACGGTCAACCAATGGCTGTGCCGAATAAAATAAACTAATGGCCGCCGATTGTGACTGCTTCCCTTGCCCCTGTAGCAGCTTCGCCTACAACGTGCGTAAATATGTATGTGTGTATAAGTATGAGCATGAATACATATCGACGCAGATTTTTGTCACGGAAAAATATTTTAGACGAATATTATAAATCGACAACTCCTATGTTGCCGCTTTTCTTACTTCTTTCTTCAAACAAACACCAGAAGATGTTCAATTTATGATTTTTAGCTTTTGCCATAAATAAAAGGCAAAAATTAAAAATAATTTCTGTCGAGATTCGAACCCGCGCGCTCATAGTGACTTCTCAAGCGCTTACCACCAGCACCACCATTGACGCCTACATTGCGTTGTCCTAATTATGGTTTGTTTATGCATGAAGAAATATACAATGGATCGCGGATTGTTACCGCTTTCCTTGCTGCTGGAACAGCATCGCCTACAAACTAGCGTAAATATGTATGCATATGTATGAGCTTGCATACATATTGACGCAAATTTTTGCGAGCCACGGAAAAATACTTATTTTAGAATTGACAAATATTGTAAATCGCCAATATATTGCCACTTTTCTCACTTCTTTCTGTGAAGATGCATCACAAAGTTGTTCAATTTATGATTTTTAGCTTTGGCCATCGTCGCGAAAAGACCCTTGTAGGCAAAGGCATGCCGGGGAGATGTTACGGCGTCTGTGTAAATGAATGAAGCGAGATCGCTTGTGGCATATGCGCCTGCGTTTATGAATGAAATCGTTTTTGTTGTAAAATTTACTACATTTGGGCTTCGCCAATTCGGCTGCCATATTGACTTGTGATGCTTCTGCTATTTAGGCAACTGTTGTTTTTGTAGAACAATGCTTCAATTTTTTGATGGTGACATACTCACATGTGTTCGCATATGTGTATTTGTACGGTTGTGCATTATTTGTTCGGCAATGTATACAAATATATGTACATATAAGTATATATGAATGTATGAACATGCAGATCAATACGCGCACATGAAATACATTGATAAGTGATAAAATCATGATTTAAATTCCTGAACGCGCACATGCGCATGCATGCAATCATATGAGCAGATAATAAGATTATGATATGAGCATGTGCAGAGACATAAGATAATATGATGTATGTATGTACATACATATATGTACATATATTGTTGTGATAAATTAAATTTCTATTAATAGGAAATATAATACAAAAATATTTATAGTATAGTATATTAAGTAAAAATCAAATTAAATTATTAAATATGCAAATTGACTGTAAATATGATTGTGCATGCATTCATACAAAATACCATCTCATATCATAATTATTTTTACATGTCAATATGGAATTGTTGAGTGCAAAGCACAAAATCATACAAACATATATGTATCACATACAAGCGATCCTCTGATTGAAAGCTAACATGAAGCATGAAAATATCACAATGCTGTTGTTGGTAGTTTCATAAGTAGCATGCATACATATATTTATGTCTCTTCACATTCTTGGGTATGTGAGACAGAGAACATAAAAAATGTCTTTATGTTCTCTAGTGGGAGAGGTTTGTTTTGTACACATTTTTCGCTGTTAAAAATGAAATAAAATATAAACAAGCAAAACGAAATTCTTCGTGGGCATGCTTACATATATTTATCTCTGTTCATATTCTCGCTTTGGCATATATGCATGTCATCATATGCCGTAAATACATATATTTATTTCTCTTCATCACATTCTCTGTCGAGTATGTGGAGAACTGTTAAAAATGCTAACATTTTACTACACGAATTCTATGCTTGTGAGGTGAATTCCCTACTATAAATCTAACGAATGTTCGCTGTCGAACCTGCACCTTCTCTATACTTTTAAGTTCTCTGGTTGTACATTCTTGTACGATGATGTCCCTCCATGTGTTCCTGTGGTGATTACGTTGCACATGCGTGATGTGGTATTGGCTTGTTGTTGTTAGTCATATATAATATATACATAAGTTAATGGTTGCCACCAAATAATTAATTACTCGCTCTTTTGAATTGTAAAGTTGAACCCCTCTTTCTTTATTGAATACATTTCTTTTATACAAAATTTTGCTTATTTACTATAACTTACATACGTACGAATTCTTACTTACTAGTACTTATTTCTATATAGCAAACCTCATTTTGGTCGAGAAACGGCCTAAATTGCGGCGGCACGGCTTCCGATCTGGTTTAGTGCCGAGTGTTAACGTGCGAATTGTGTCCCCCATCCCGATGCCCATTCTTTTTGTTGAGTTCACAGGTGTGGTGAGCTGTGTTGGTGTTGTGTGGTGATGTAAATGTATGGTGCCATCGGATGTGGTGTACGAGTATTACGAGTTCTTCTTTAGGGTGTAGCGTGGGGGGAGGCTGAACTCTTTTAAACATCCTGGGCCTCCTAGGCCTAGGAGTATTTAGCCAAGTATTGTATGTATGTATGTGCGATTGCATGTACATACATATGTCGACATATTGCTAGTGATGTAGCATGGCGACCGTCGGATATTCAGTGTTGGAGTCCTAATTGATCCATATTTACACCCTTGTGTAGAAAACGTCCTTCGTTTAATATGAATTTTAATATAGGTGTAGGTGCTTGAAATAAGCAACTTTATTTTGCGTATTTATTTGATTTTACTGATTACTTGGATCTGGTTATTATGCGGACTATTTGTTATTTACCCTCTGCTGCAATTTTTTATGATTATCAAGGACAGCTACTACACGCCTGGCTCAGGTATGACTAGTTTTTTTTCTGATTATTGGCGAAGACCATCCAGCGGGGCCGAAAAGTTGTATGTGTCTATTCGAGTGTTAGTGTGCATGTGTTTTTAATTAGGTGCTCTCAAAGGTAACTCTGACTTTGTTTTTTATACCAATTTGTGGAGTATTGGAAAATTGTTTCTCTCGTGGTAGTCGTACGACGCACAGTGGGGTAAATGGTGCTCAAAATGGAGATTAATTCCCAAAAGGCTTCTAGTTATGGAAAAGTTATTTTTTTTAGTTAATTAATCATAAAGAACTAAGAAAATAATGCAATTTGAGTTTTTTGATTGTTTTTTTTTTTATATCTTAAAAAACAAAAATATGCTGAACATCGGTTTTCTAAATTTTTAATTTTTTTAAGCTTCAAATTTTATTTAAAATATATAAACTGTTTCTTCATCACTATAATCATATTCATGATCATTGTCGTCTTCGCTTGAATTTTTATCATCGCCTTCATCATCATCGTCATCATCAACTTCATTATTATTGCCACTCTCTATCACGATCGACTCTAATGCTTTTTCGGGTAAATCCTGCACTTTTTTTTTGTAGTTTTCTTGTGGTTGATATAGCGGGGTCAGAACTGATTAAAAGTCTGTTAAATATGTCTTCATTTGCTTTTTTTCTGCTGCATTTGCGAGAAAAATGTTCTCTAAAATTCTTAAAATTTTTGTTTCGAGCTTCCTGAGCTTCTTCTGATAATTGTCCGATTGGCAACATAGCGTGCGATATTATCTCTGGTCCATGGATAAAATATTTGCGAAGTGTTGGAGGCATGTTATACTAAGGATAACATTCAACGAAATATTTTGCTGTATTTAAAGCGTAGTCACGAAACTTCTGTACCTCAATATCGTGCCCACTAGAAACAACTACGAGTATTGTATGCATTTTTTTAATCAAATTTATGTCAACTTTAGTAATTGCTGCTGACATCTCGGGATTTTGAAAGAAACGCCTAGCTGTATTGCCATCGTTAGAATTCCCAAAGCCAGGTTTCGGTTGGTCAACAATCAGACCAATTTTATCTTTAAATTCTTTTTGAATCCGTGCTTTATTTTCCGAAACTAATAGTTTCTCGCTTTCTGTTCGAGCTTGCCACTTTTTTATAGACAATTTATATGATAAGTGGAGAAGACATTCAAAGAACCTAATCCACCCATGAAGTATTGAAAGCCCAAATTGTAAATTTTCTGTTTTTACAACTTTCTTCACCATTTCATCAATTTTATTAAAATCTTTCGAGCTAGCTCCACATAAATAACATTTTTGTGTAGATGTTGTTTCTGTTAATGCATTGCATACTTTTCCATCAACCATAGATAAAATTAAATTGTGTTTAACTTCCAAATATTTATTTCCATAAGGTATAACCGAATTAACAAGATTTCGTATTTCTATACCAACTCTTTCGTTTTCAGTTCTAGAAACAGCTGTGGACTCTTTAACAAATTCAATTTTTAAAGGCCTGCAGAACCTGGTAGAAGCTGGGCGCGGATTTTGCCATATAATTTTGCTTCCACAAATCAACCTGATTGGAACAATACAGGTGATAAAAACTGATAAATCATTTGCACCCGGATTTTGGTACGCTTGCTTATATGAGCTGTGTCCAGAGCTTCCATCGAATCCCCACTTAGTGTACAAACATAAATTCGTCATTTCCTCATCGTTCAATGTTTTAATTACGTTATTTTGGGCTAAAGTTATACGCTCAGTGGTATGGTCTAAAATGCATGCTCTCACGTCTAGGATAACAATCCTTTTTTCGGATTGGACATATGAATAGCAAGGAAACCTATCTGGAGCAGATTGCCTTATAACATTGTACTGTTGTCGAGATAACTTTGCTTCCACCAAAACAAATAAAGCGTCTTCTTTGGACATTTGCTGTGATAGTGATGATTTGGCAATACTTTTATGAAATTTTTTCGCTCTCGATGGTGAACTTGCAACCTCTTTCACTATCTTTGACGCCTCCACTTGCCCTGAAGCTCTAAAACTCATTTGTGCAGCATAAGCTAATAAAGGCAAAGGCACACTATCTCTTAAAAATTTACTTTTTTTTTGCTTCGTTTTCTCATTTGATTCTTCAAATGAAAGTTCTTTGCGGCCACGTTTCATTCCTTGTGAATGGGTGAAACCTATCGAAGAATCCAGCCAACTTTGGTTTATTCTAAGGAAACGCTCTTCATGCCTATTGGCTCTGCTCCAACGAATTTTAAATTGACTAATAAAGGTTTTTATCCTGTCATCAAACTCTTTTATAAATTCATCAGATGGCTCAATACGCTTTTTCAATTGCTCTTTTAAAAATTCAAATTTTTCATTAAATTTATCACAGCCAGAGTTTTTCATTATGTCATAAAGACTTTGACGAGGAACCCAAATTACATTAGAACTGGTTCCTATAAGGAAGATAATAATATTTTCATCCTCTTTAAATGTAGTCAATGTCGGTATCGGTTTTACCATGTTAGTTAAATATACATCACTATTGTTATTTCTCTCGACTGCACATGACATACAAACATACTAATGATAAATAAAAATTGCGCGGGAAAAAACAATGTCGGTTATCATGATTTTACATATACCCTAAACCTTAGATAAGAACCTTATGCCATATTAATTAATTATTACAAAATGTAAGAAATCAATATTTTATTTCAAAAATGTATGTGATGATGTTTATTATTATACAAATGTAAGTAAAACGCGAATTTTAGACTATTCCGGAATATGTTCTTATGCATTAAAACTGCCGCTTATCGTAACGTAGGGTGTGAACAAAGCAAACAGGCATCCACTGAACAACAAAAACAAAAACAAACCTTTTTTTGCAATTGCTGTAATTGTTCTTCTTCTGCCTTGAGAAATTCGTGTATATTTGAGCAGGTAGTTCGCATAAAGAAATGCATATACTGAGAAAGTGCGCAGTATTGGCGCAACTTTTTTTTTTACAAAAAGAAACTACAACAGCCATAGATTATGGGAATGAAACAAGATTTGCTTTACCCCGCTTAACTCACAACTATATGTCTGCATATAAGGTCGAAATCCCAATATTTTAAGGCTTTCGCCCAAAAAAAAATTAAAATACTTAGAGACACGTAAAAACACAAATGAAATATTTTTGTATTTACTAAATCACCTGAACAAGAAGGCTCCATTAAAATTTTCTCAAGATTTGTCCAGATAAAGAAAATAAAAAACTTCGAAAAATGAAAAAAATCACGTATATCACTGTGCGCATACAAAAAGAAATAAACTTGCATTTTTCAGAGAATATTACAAGAAAACTGTACATTTTTTGCCAAATATTTGTTCAGTTAGTGATGTAGAATTTTATCTACTTTTGTTTGATACCAAAAATTTACTTGTACCTTGAATTTTGATTTTTGAATTAATCTCCAAAATCGACTCATTTTACCCCAATGTGCGACGTACCGGCCATTATTTGATAGAGTAGTTGCGGCTTTTGAGTAGCTCTTACAATACTGATCTAGAGTTTTATTAAACCCTTGTGTTGCCACCCGGGTACCCACCGGAGTGTATTTTGTTGAATAATATTTTTTCCAAAAAAAGATAGATTAAAATCCTCTTGGTTCCCATGGTTTAACCGCTTATCTAGCGAATTGTGCATTATACATAGTTAAATTTTATTCCATCATCATAAATGTTACATTGGAAAATAAAAACACGTCTTAGCCACCCGGGTATCCCGACAGAAGTTCGGCGCAGTTCGTACAATACGTTATGATTATAATTTTATTTTACATCTAAAAGGAGTAAATAAGTATCTATATGATAACTATAATAACAAATTATGTTCATTTTTAATTATTTTTTATTAATAATAAAAATTTTATTTTGCGACATGAAGTTACAAAAAAATGAATGAATTTTTTTCTTTTTGCACATTGAAATATAAGTAGTAATTTGAAGAAGTAAATTTGAATAACTAAATTTTAAAAATTAATTAAAAAATTAAGAAAAATTAAAAATTACTCATTATTCATTATTCTTTATTCATTACAATGTAAACATTTAGAATTGTTGACCGAATGCTGATCGCATACGGGCTTATCGCACTCAACGCAGGATTTCCGTGTCTTTCGACGTTTGCGAATAGGCTGCTCGTTACAAATGTAACAAGATCCAACATTAGCTCTTCTCCCAGTGACGTCCCGACGTTGGTCATTTCTGGGTACCACCTCTACTATTGGCTTTTCAAAGAAACTTTCGACTGCGATTTGGTAGAGTGGTTTAGCATTATTTGCTGATTCGGGGCTCGCTCTTCGATCATCGGCATTGCTCATTCTTCTGACAATTGTCGAAGGAAAAGTCTTCGTATGTTTGTTTTTTTGCGAAGTATGCTGTTATTCTCATAATAGACGACATAAGCAGCTACACCTGCAACGTCGACGATGTTGAAAACGAAAGCCAGGGGCCATCTACACATTCACCGTTGGGTGGAGTACCTCGAACACATTTGATCCATGGTGTCAACGCGAGTTTTTGTTTGATTATAAAACAAAAATCATTTCTGGTATTTTGTGAGCTTTATCAGAAATTTCATAATCATAGTGCATCGTACTAAGAAGTATTTGCTTTTTTTTTAATTTTATTTTATTCATATTTTTCGCATTCAATTTTCGAAAAAATTAAAAATCCATTGTTGTAAATAAATCGTGAATTTATTGTATTTTCGCTATTCGTTTATTTATTTGGGGTATATAAATAAAATACAATTATCTTTACTTATCAATTCACAAACTTTTTTCAATAGTATTGCAATAAATAAATAACTACGAATATCGATATATAACGCACACACGCTAACGAACTATTCAAACTGCCTGGAGTGATTGCAGCGAGTCAACGACGGAAACTGAACTATACAGCTTATATTCATTTCACGGCATTCTCGAACGTTCCTGAAATACAAAACAATTCAGAGAGCGACCTGTTTCCTCAGGGAGTGCCACAAAATCCCCAAAAAAAAACTCCCCAAACACAAAATCCCCAGCTGAAAAAAAATCCCCAAACACATAATCCCCAAAATCAAAATCCCCAAATTTAAAATCCCCTAACACGAAATCCCCACCTTTTGTTTGAGGCAGTGTCACAAAATCCCCATTTTTTTTTCGGAAATTTAAAGTGGCATGAATGAAACACGCAATAAAACAGAATAGGAGTGAAAAAAAATTTAATATTTTTTAAAACTGGTTTATATCTGAGTGCAGAACCTGAAAATATTGAACATATGGAACAGGAAGTGGTGAAGCGTAATCAATAAGACACTCAATTTCGAATTTTTTGATGATACGTTATTTTGCATTTCAGATGATGATATGTACAAACATATGTATGACTTAAAATACAAATAGTACCGTTACCTTTTCTACAATTATTTTACCATATGCATTTTTTCATATTACATATTTATCACATTACGTGTAATTAATTGTGATTAAAATTACTTAGTTATATTTTTGATTAAATATCGTGTTAAATAATATTTACAGCGTGTAAAATAATAACTGTCGCACTAAAACAACTGTGCATATTTCTTTACAATCACATCACAACATAATTTTTTTTATTTTATTTTTATTAATAATTTTTTCACATTTCATTTAAATAAAAATTTTAAAGAAAATGGAAGTCGTAGTTTCTGTGTCAAATAAAGGAAATAATAAAATATTTTTGGATGGTTTTGATTACCATTTTCATTCCAAAAATGAAAAAAAGAAAGAGTTCCGCTGGTCGTGTGCGCAAAGAAAATCGCTACAGTGTAAAAGTGTTGTTGTGACACAAGAAAATAGTGGCGATCATGTAATACGACGCGCTCCTACTGCCCATAATCATGATCCAAGGGCCCATCAAATATCTGTGGCACAGGCGAACAACAAAGTAAAGAATTTGAGTACATCATCTTCACTGGCGCCTTCCCAAATTATTAGGGAAGCAGTTGTAGATTGCCAACCAGACTGCCGGGTGTACTTACCATCGAAACGAGCCCAAAAAATGAAGATAAGTCGACTTCGAAAGGGTACATATACCAACGAACCAGGAAATGTACAGGAAATTAATATACCGGAGGATTTGAAATACCTGGAGGGTGAATTATTTGTGTTGAGTGATTGGGATTTCGATGGTGAAAAGAACATTATTATGGGCACAACGAGTTCCCTAAAGGAATTGGGGAGGTCACACTGCTGGGTGATGGATGGGACGTTTTTTGTTGTACCGAAAGTTTTTCGCCAACTGTTCACCATACAAGGGCTAATTGATGGTCAATTTGTGCCTCTAGTTTTTTGCCTGATGAGCAAAAAATCCAAGCAGGCGTACACTGAATTTTTTCATCAACTATTTAATTTGGCTTTAGCATATAATATTAATCTTAATCCGCAAAGAATTATTACTGATTTTGAGCGAACCATCTCGTCTGCGGCAAAAGAGTATTTTCCTGATGCCCGATATAAAGGGTGTCTATTTCACTTTGGCCAGATCATTTGGAGACGAGTTCAGAAAGAAAGGCTCTCTCAAAAATATGGCAATGATGAAAGTTTCAGCATAGCTGTTCGTATGCTGAAAAGTTTATCATTTGTTCCCCCAGAATGTGTGTCAGATTATTTCAGTGAACTGAAGAGTAGCTCGACAGACAGAGATTTTAAAAAATTGTGTGCTTGGTTTAAAAACCAGTACATTAGTGAAAATATGAAGGCGGGTGCTATGATATATAATCCAAATTTTTGGTGCGTTTCGGATTCTTTTAAGGATAATTTTCCACGTACTCAAAATTCAATCGAGGCTTGGCACCGTAGGCTTAAAGTAATTGTAGGGAGAAAAAAATGTGGTGTTTATGAAATCATAAAACATTTAAAAAAAGAAATGATTGAGGTTAAATCAACCATAGAAAAAATACACTCAGGGATCGGTGTGCGAAAAAACAAAAAGAATGTCGAGCGTGTAAAGAAAATTAAAAAAGTTGTTAAACGTCGTTTAGAGTTAGATAAACTTGTTTATTTAAAATCGATAGCACACAGTATTTCATTATGTAATTAGAATTTCCATACATGGTTTATTTATGTAAATTTTTTGAATTTATTGCTTTTTTGTTTATTTTCATCACTAAAAATTTGTCTACATATGTATGTATATAAATATATGTATGTTTATGTTAATTTATATAAGCTATTCGAAAAATTGTGAAGTTTGTATTTATGTTGTACAAATATGTTAAACTGATTGATATAACATGTATTGCATTTTCTTTAATTTACCTATTAAATATTCGTGAAACTATTAAACATAAAATATCTCGTGAACTTCAACTTTAGATATAATATTGAGTATAGAATTCCCTTTTTCTGTGTGAAACACATTGAAATTAGGTTTAAAATCGCGGCGATTTTAAACCTAATTTCAATGTGTTTCACACAGAAAAAGGGGATTTCGATTTTGGGGATTTTAATTTTGGGGATTTTGATTTTGGGGATTTTGATTTTGGGGATTTTGATTTTGGGGATTTTGATTTGGGGATTTTGATTTGGGGATTTTGATTTTGGGGATTATGTGGTACACCCGTTTCCTCACCACTCGAATTCAACGCAACTGGCCTTCGCAAAAACGAGAAATATACGTTAGAACAGCGTGCGTTTTATTCCTGATTTAGGACTTTGAAGGTGTCTGTACATAATTTTTTTTTTATTTCAAGTAAAAATATATTTCTAAGATGTCAGTAAATAGATTCTGATAGAATGCACTCAATTATTTTTACGTATCACGCACTTACACGCACGAATTTGCGAAGTGTGATGTTTTTTGGGTGGCAACACAAGGGTTAATATTCATGGAAGTTTCCCTATCTCTTGAAACAGGGATAATGGGATGCCCAACTCTTCTCTCACTGGAAGTGAGAGAACAATTGCTAAACGTCAAAACCACCTAAACTTGACAGTTGACTGGAATGAGTATATATTGAACGGAGGAATTTGTTGCCGCTGTTCAAGATCGCTAATAAAAATTTAAAACAATGAAAATCAAAGAAAACGCGAAATTTAAATATATTTCATAAAGCGTTTTGTAATTTGATGCACATTAGAATTAATTTTCAATTACAAATGATTAAAAACAGGCTTAAATCACCTTATTAAGTACTGAAAGATCGAAATTCAGTTGTGTTAATATACCATAAAATCATAAAAAAGGACTTAAGTAGTTTCGCCATATATTACAACTTTAATATATAACAATTTGCAATCTTAATAAATGTTGGGTGTTTTAATTTAAAATGCCCAAAAATTCTTATTTTATTCGATCTGGCCATAATGGAAAATGTTATAAAAAACGCTTATTTTGAGGTGCTCTCACACTGGAATAAGTTGGGCATCTCATTATCCCTGTCTTGAAATTTCCTTAACAGTGAATTAAGGTATTAATTTCATTTTTTCTTAACTTGAGTTCGTATGGCATCATTTGAGGCAATTTTTCGAATTTGAAGTATCGCTATTTGCCTTTGCAGTTAAACCCGTGGTGCCTTTGCATAAGCGCTTCTTTGGGGTGAGATGGGATATCTACTGCAATGAAACATTGAATTGTGTCTTTTGTGACACTAAGTATAAGCAGTTAAATTTGCTTTTGCAAGTATTAAGATTGTTTGCATGGGACAAGCAGTTTGTACAGGGTTTATTGACCTGGCACAGTTGTCGTTCATTGATATTCAATTTTTTAAACTTCTCGCAAGTTTTAGGCTTATGCCCTCTTGTACATAGTTCGCATGACATATGTTTTCTTTGTTCCGATGTGAACGATTGTGCTTTTTTAAAGCTTTTGTTTAAATTGTTTTGACTACTATCTTGGGGTCTATTAAAGTTTCTTTTTATGTCGTTGTGAACATATTTTGATTTAATTAGTTCTTTGCCTACCCTTTCAGCGATTTCGAACTGGGTAGTCACGTAGGGCACTTTTTTCGTGATGAGAGCGATTACTCCCATAGAAGTAACGACTTTTCTGCTAATGCGGCTGTGAAAATTTTGGGAATATTTTGTGTCGACAGAATGTTTCTGTGTCACATGCCGGCCCCTCGAGGTGGATGCCTGAATTTGCATTCGGATGTGGTGTAGGTGCAATTGCTTTTATTAGCTTTAATTGATCGGAGATAATAGGTTTTGTTTCTTCGTACTGGTCTAAGCAGTTTTCGCATATTGCGTAAGCCGATGATTTCAAATTTTGAGGTAGATCTGAATCGTCAGACTCTACTATGTGGTCATGAGCCGCTTGAAAGCAAGTCCAAAAGTTTTTAAGGATTTGATTTTTGATTTCTATTAGCGATTCAGAGTTTTCTTGAATCGGTGAGGAGGCAAATCTAGTGCAGTGTCTTGTTAAACCGTCACTTTCTGAAATAAATTTAGCAACCTGTTGTGGGAGTGTAGCTCTTTCAGGTGTATTTTGATTGTTATCAACTTTCATTTTTGTATATTAAGATATTTTGCAAAACAAATTAAGTTTTCCTTGTTGTTAACTAATTTATGTATGTATATGAAGCGGTGCAGTGTAATAAACTGTATACTCTCTTAAGACAATAAGAGTTTGTTTTTTATTTATTTATTTATTATTGCTGTTTTTCCTAAAACCGCACTTTTAATTTATTATATTTTTTCCTTATGTAGGTACGTAGTTACACCCTAATATTTGAGCTTGTATGTACGTATTTTTGTACAATTGAGAGCTCGTTGACATACACATATATGCATGAATTGCTGAATTGTGCTAATGGATGTGTGCAAATAATTTGCTGTAACGTTTTGTGCAGTCCTGCTTGTTTTTGTTTGACAAAGAACAAGGGTATTGCTGAATATTTGTCAGTGTGTACTTTGGATAATTATATATGTAGTTACTAGCGGACCCGACAGACGTAAACCAATCGATAGCATGTGAGTATTGTGTTTTAGTACACTTTCAGAGATGTTAAATGTCGAAGCTGTGTTGAACAAAAACTCGTCGTTTAGTGAAAAAGTTGGATTTTAAAATATTCTATAACGGCTATTTATTTTCAGAGTTACTTAGCTACAAATACTGAAATTATCGTAATGCCATCGGATGTACAATATTGTTGGTTAATCCTTGAGAGGTATAAATAAATAAGTTCGATGGGTTTGCCACCCTCGAGCACGCAACGTATAATTGGCCATGACAAAAGAACGGATTTTCTAAATCTAGTCCACAGATCGTCATCGTTTGACCTTGTGCCTTATTAATAGTCATCGCAAATTCCAAGCGGATTGGAAATTGTAAACGTTTAAATGGTATCGGCGAATCTGAAAGAATCATTGGAATCCGTGGTAGAAGTACATCTTCACCTTGAAATTTTCCACTCAAAATAGTGGCTTCAAGAATGTTGCCCATGATTTTTTTATGACTAATCGCGTACCATTACACAATTTTGGTGCATTCAAATTTCGAAGCAAAATTATAGGTGATTTAATCGCAAGTTATGTGGTGGCATTCCAGGTAAATCCAGTGAAATTAAAAATTCAACAGGATAGTTGACAACTTCATCTGTATTAACAACAGTGTCAATTGATTTAAATGTAAATTCATTACCAGGCAGTGACTGTTGTATTTTGAAATTGATCGCGTCATCTCCTTTTTTTTCAGCTAAAATAGCTCGCTCACGTAGCCATGTATGGTTTGTATAATTATATTGTATCTTTGGAAAAATACTTTGCATCAACTCATCTTTGGTAGCCACCATGTTGCAAAAGTTTTCTAGAAGTTGAATATATTGCATGTCTCCATACAATTGAATTTTACCATTACCAATGTTTAGCAATTGTTCAGAAAATCGTGACGCTGATAGGTCATTTTTGGGTTAAACACGCATATTGATTGTGAGATTTAATTTACTGACATGTCGCCATAGATAGGACTCTTTCAAACGTGCACTTATTTCGTCCGCATATGTTGCTCGTGGGATGACAGGCAAAGTTTGTCTAAAATCACCAGACACCATATTCCTTATATCTCTCAGGGTTCTATCAAGAGCTTCTAGCGAATGCTCATTGGCCATGCATTCATCCCAAATAATAATTTTGCACTTTCTCAGAACTTCAGCCATTCCTGAATGTTTTTTTTATGTTACACATTGCGTCGAGATTTGTATGAATATTTAAAGGTAATTTCAGTGCTGAGTGGGCAGTTCGACCACCATCAAGAAGAGTGGGTGCAATACCTGATGAAGCTAACGCCAATGCAATGTGATTTTGTGAACGAATGTTCGCAAGAATCAGTGAGATAAGGAATGTTTTACCAGTACCACCTGGTGCATCCAAATAATAGAAACCTCCTTGTTGTGCTGCTATTGATAGGTTGACTTTATCGTATACATTTCGTTGCTCAGCAGTAAGCAATTGTTCATTATTAGCAACAAAAGTAGCAAAGAGTTTATATCAAATTGCTGTTGACGCTGAACATCGCTGTTAATGATATCTGCTGCTGGGCGGTTGGGCGCTGGCATGCCAAACGGTATGAGCGGCGCGTTTGAAATCAGAATACAAAAATCTTCAATAATTACTAATGCCTTTATTCATTATTATTTATTGTATATCTCAGCGGAGAATTCAATATTGACATTTTGATTGGGTATTCTAATACGATGCAAAATATCTTCACTCAGTGAGTCTTTATATTTGTTCCACAGTGCAAATGCTTCAGATGGAAAACATGTTGTTAATATTATTGAAAATAATTGACGAATTTGTTGTGGTGATAAGCTCAGTGCTGCATCTGCAAGCGCGAGGTCCCAATGATTATCATCTTCCAATAAACGTAACTCACGACAGGCATCGAAAAAGGTATTGCATACAATACCATTGACTGTACGCAAAGATTGAAAGGACGTCGATCCAGAAAATGTTGATCAATAACAAACGAAGAAAAAAGCATTCACGTTGCTTAGGATGAACTGTGTAGAGTCGGGCTAAAGTATTTGCGATAAATATATTGTGAAATCCTGGGACTGGAATGCCTCGTTTTCGTGGTTCCAAATTTTTTGATTGTTTATAACGGCTTTATCTCTTTCATGTATAGGAAAAATAAAAATGCGCCAAATTGCTTCGTTGTTTCTAATGTAATTGATAACGTGTGCTTTCGTCATTGTCGCTAATATTTTGAATGGCAAATATAGCTTTATCACTGCCCTTATGAACGTACTTACAAATGTACTTAATAGACTTTACCGAACTACATAATTCAACGTTTATATGTGCTTTGTAAATTTTACACAGCAATGGTGAATATGGGACCACCCAACGATTATCAATATCTACTCCTACACCATTTGACAGAAGCAACTCGTATGATTGATCTCCATTGTCTACATCTCTACGACGGTAAGATATTTAACTATCGATATTAGTGATGGTATCAGCTGTACATGGTTTTGGAAAATGTTTAGTACATTTTCCATTATCCATACATGGATCGGGAATTTCCACTGAAATAATATGGTCGATTTCTTCTGGGCGCATTTTATCTACTAACCAAATCAAAATATGCGCATGTGGCAATCCTCGTTTTTGCCATTCTACAGAATAAAGCCAGCAACGTGTTTCGCCAAATACTGAATGATGTGTAATTAAATTTATCAATGATTTTAATTTTTGTTTGAACTCGCGCGCAGTGATGTCGTGGTGATGCATCGACATTTGACCTGGCAACAACAAATTTTTATTTCATCCCATTTTGAATTACATGTAAATGTGATGAAAAGATCTGGCTGACCGTAAGTACGTACATAAATCATGGCGTCTTGAATATATTCTTTCATATGGCGCGGACTACCAGTATATGATGATGGAAGAATATATGGGGTGCCGATATTGTTAATGTTATTTGTTACATCTATCTTACCAATAATGGCGTCACGCAAATGAATGGACTCCTCAGAACGAAGTTTTGCTTGATTAAACTTAATGTATCGTAATCTCTCCCTTCCAATTTTTGCATACATACCGACAACATACTGATGAAATAGTTATCGGCATCGGAGAGTGTTATTATCTTCATTAGCACGAATCATCAACCGGTAAGCATAGAAGTTCATTCCACTAACTTTCTTGGTCAGTACTTCACTGTAGTTGGATTACTTTGTTTAATATTTAAATGATATCCATCTTCTCCTTTCCAAAATATAGACGGATACCGCAGTGCACCATAGGAACGACGATTGTCTTGAATTACCTGCACTGTATTATCTCTGCGTTGTATACGTATATCTCGACGTTCAGTTGGATATCCAGCCATAACAACTGCAACTTCATTCACAGTTGGAACATTATACATATGTGCCAGTGTGCTCTCTATTAGGCACCTTGTCCGCTTTAATGACAATAACGCAGTTGTCGTTTTGCAGTCTGTTTGAAAGAGACTTGAATAATTGTACTAATTGCTTATTGCTTTGCAAGAACGTTTCCAAAATTTCAACGATTTCTCGCTCCTCTATCTGCTCTATACGATTGTATGCGCAGCGTGTATTAGCAGAGAACGTCTATCATAGAGAAGGTTCACGGCGCGGAGATCGTAAAAATATTTTTGGCTAACTCGGTCGAGATGGTCCAGTTTCACCACAGACAAATTATAAGCGTGTTTCACCACGCAAATAGCAGAATTGAGCATTTTTAGAGTGTTTAATGAGAAAAATAATGCTAATTTCAATGCAAAGGAATGTATGCTTACAGATTCGCTTATTTACTAGCACAAACGATTCTGTTTATAATTTATAGATCGGTTTACATACATACATATATTTGTTATGAAAACACATACATACATAAGTGTGTATTTTAAAATTGACCTATTTTATAATGTATTCCATAAAATCTTTACAAGTATTACTACTTCCCGTATTACACACTTTAGTTGCGGCAACTCTGTGTTTATAGGCGAGGGGGCGACGAGGAGAGGAGAATCGCGTCGAGTTTCCAGTGTTCAGCAACTCGCTTTGTGTTCTTATTCGTAACAGTTCGCTGCGACGTTTTTCGGCATTCGTGTCCTTTCTTTCGTAGTACATAGTTGCATTTGCGTATATTTTTTTGAAATTAATATTTTGAATATATTTAAAAAATTTAATTTCATCTTTTGGTAAGTAATTTGCAAATATGTATACAGATATACATAATATAATATAAATATTTTAGAAAATGGAGTATGACAAAAAAATCGAATTAATTAAAGATATTGTGAAATGTATAGAGAAAGCCATACAAGTTGATTAAGACGATAGTGAAAAGGGTGATATATGTGAAAGTCTGTCATATAATCTTTGTTTTAATTTTGAATTATAAATAAAATGTATTTCTTAATTGACAGAACTGATTAATATATGTGATAGAGCGGCCCAAATACCTATAAGGAAAAAGAAACGACAATGGGTTAAAGTAAAGAGTAGACAATGGGTTAAAGTAAAGTGAAAGAGAATGAGAAAAAAACTCGAACAGAGTTGCGCAACACAAGTTGCTCGTGTGAAGGTAATGGGCGACAGCAAAAGAGAATCGCCCGAGAATTAGCAACTTTTGTTGCCTCATGTAATAGCGCTCTACCTAAATATACATTTTATATGGGTTTGACAGGTCATATATGTACATATGTATTTATATACAAAAATAAGTATATGTATATTTGCTTTGGTTATTAAAAGTTTCGATATCATGTTTAAAGAGCAAGTGGTATCACATGTGCTCATATGTATATGGATTATGTGTGCATGTAAACAAATATGACAGATCATACGCATAATGTTTGTAAATTTGTCTACATACAACATATGTATGTAAATATGTACACTGAATGCTTCATGCGAAATCTCCGTTGACACGGACAACCAATGGCAGAGCTCGCGTTTTTTGCTTTCATGTCAACGAGTCAATCTGTCGAAGGACTGTCGCGACGTTAAAGCGTCACGGCATTGTGTTGTTGGTCAAAATCCGAGCTGTGCCGAAAATACTGCAAACGATCTTCTATTGCCACCGCTTCCCTTGCCGCTCTAACAGCTTTGCCCACAAACTTGCGTAAATATGTATGAATATATACGTATGAGTCTGCATACATATCGACGAAGATTTTTGGGAGACATGGAAAAATATTTTAGAATTGACATATTTATATTATAAATCGACAACAGTATGTTGCCACTTTTGTCACTTCTTTCTGTGTTTTGCAAGTTTGCGGGGTTGACACTTTTTCCTTCTAGCAAAATATCAGAAATTGTTCAATTTATGATTTTCAGCTTTTGCCATCGTCGCGAAAAGACGCTTGTAGGCAAAGGCATGCTCGGGGAGATGACACCATTTGCTTTTATGAAAGTGAGTTTGCCGGTTGAAAGTGCGCTTGCGTTCATGAATGAAAATCTTGTTGCTTGTTTTTCCACAAATTTGGGCATCGACTATTTGGCTGCCATGCCTATTGGCTTGCGACGCTGCTGATGCTACTTGAACGATTGTTGTTTTTGTAGAACAATATTTGAAACTTTTGAGGATGACATACCTACATGTGAACGCATAAGTTAACGCCAAATACGTTAACAGTGCCAAAGGCACCTCACTTCCGTTCTCAAGCTTTTGCTGACGCAGCACACGCGCCGACGTTTGCTTGCAACACCCAAACTTCACTTCCGCTCCCAAGCTTTTGCTAACGCAGCACACGCGCCAACGTTCTGGCAGCGATCAGAAGGGAGTTCTAGGAATCCGATCACCAGGCAAGACAGGTGACCGGATTAGTTAAGGCTAGTTTAAGGTTACATTTAAGTTTGATAATTGTAATCATTTCAGTCTGTTTCTAGACTTCAATAAAAACGGCCAGAGCTCGTGCTCTGACCAAAATAAAAAATAAATTTTTTTATTATTTCCCGCGTAGGGGAAATTAACTGGCGCCCGAGCAGGGACCGCTCGCGAAAAAAGTTTACGCGGCCGGTTAAAGAGTCCTCTAAAAAAAGGACAATTAAAATATAAAGTGCAAGTGCAATCTGGTGAAAAGTTGAAGTTAGAAATTTCAGCATTTGCAATAGCTGAAAAATAAATGAAAATTTTTTTTTACGAAGTCGAACCAACTAAAGCTAAATAAATAATGTTTAGACAGAATTAAGCAGTTATTCAATCGCAATTATCGAGTGCAACAAAAATTTAAACAAATTATTGAAGAAAACAGTACGCTCACAATAAAGTGTATTTTTGCATACATTGAGCGCGAACGCAGAGCAAACAGAAAGTTATAAGCGAAAATTTAAAAGTGCATAAAAGTAATTCAGAAACTAACGGCAGTTAGAAAATTATAAAAGTGAAACAAAAATCGCTGAACGCTAAGAAATTTATAAGAAAGACAGTGAATGAAAATATTTAAGCTTGTAATTTAAAAATTCACAAAGGGAAAACCAAAAGTTTTAATACCGTTTGATGTGCTTCCTCGTACAAGTGCAAATATTGCCGCAATGAGTTCGTGTATCTATCTAAGGCAGAAACAAAAAGAAACCAGTAACTGTAAATCATCAAAAGTGCTTGTATGTGCAGAAATAAAGCCGATCTGCCGAAACCCAATCGCAATATTAGCGAAAAATAGCAAGCAAAATATCCACAAGAAGACTCCTCAACCCACGCTTGGAAGAGGACGACGAGGAGCGTGCGACTAGGAAGATCCCAAGTAGCCAGCAGGAGGAAAGGGAGCTATCTCCAGCGTCACCTCGTCATGCTTCACAGGATTTTTACGTAGCTATACATTTTTATTTATACCACATATACAATATTATAAGTAAGGAGATATTTTTTGTATTAGAAAGAAAGAGATACTAGTACTAAGAAGATCAAATAAAAACAAAATTATAAACAACGGCTTGTACAGCCAATAACAGAAATCTAACAATATTTTATAATACAGCTTAATTCTGCGATTCCTACGGGACCCTCCAGAAGAGAAAAGCGCCCTTTCCCAGAAAGGGTAAAAATAAAAACAAATAAAAAATAAAAAAAGAGGTATAAATATAAAATAAAATGTCGAACCCCAACAATTTGATACGCCCGCCTGTTCTGCAGGGCACGACAGCAGGTGCTCAAGAGGGCTCCTCGACCTCAGAGGCCGCCCATAGAGTAGGATTAGGAGCCAATCAGGACCAATTGACTGCAGCAGTCATGGGTGTGGTCCAAAATATTTTTCAAACGCACGGCAAGCGTCTTGTGCAAAACGCACTAAATCCAAATTCTAATTTTGCCGATTTCTCCGATCAAGGAATCGACCCGGTATATAGGAATAACTTGTCTGACCTTGATAAAATTCCGGACGTAGTCCGTTGCCTTCGAGAGTTCTCAGGTCAACCAGGAGAGTTTAACTCGTGGAAGAAATCCGTGGACAGGATTCTCCAAATTTACGAACCCATTAGGGGAACACCTAAATATTATGGAATATTAAGCGTTATTCGCAACAAAATAGTAGGGAACGCGGATATTGCCCTTGAATCGTATAATACTCCTCTAGAATGGAGAGCCATTTCAAAGTGTTTAACTCTACATTACGCCGATAAGAGGGATCTAGGAACGTTAGAGTACCAAATGATCTCTATGGTACAGGGTAACAGTAAGGTACAGGACTTTTACCAAAGAGTATACTCACACTTGTCACTAATACTAAATAAGATAGGATGCATGGACGTAAGTGACGAATCACTACACCTACTGACGCAGACCTACCGTGAGAAAGCGCTAGATACGTTTATTAGAGGTCTTAGAGGCGACCTACCCCGCCTTCTCAGTATGAGGGAACCCGCGGACTTACCACAGGCACTTCACTTGTGCCTCAAGCTGGAAAATCAGAATTTCCGTTCACATTATGCACATTACACGCAGAACGCTCCAAGAACCTTTAATGCCTATCCACCAGCAGTGCCACCAAGAAGGAACACCCAACCTTCAGCATTCTACCCAGAGCTGGCCTACATGCCACAAGCTCATAGTTATGCCCCCCAGCCGAGAGCATATAATCCCCTAGACAAGCCATTTAACTCAGCCCAACAGACGTATAGACACAACCAAAATATTAGTAACACTTCTCAGCAACAAGCTGCTCCACCACGCCCGTTCGGACCGAAGCCTCAACCTAGGCCAGAACCAATGGACGTTGACCAATCACTTCACTCCAGAAGAGTTAATTACATGAACAGGCCACGACAGAATGACTATACTGGCAAAAGGCCACCCCAAACACTTGGACCGCAGAATAAAAAGGCCCATCTGACTCATTTCATTAACCCAGCACCGATACTTTACGACGAACAAATCGATGCTAACTGCGACTCAGAAATTGAACTACCAGGAGAAATGCCTGACGTGCATTTTTTAGCTTAACGAGCTCTTCGCTTCCCTACTTACAGACTAAAGCGAAGAGCGGTGAAATTCTTAAATTTCTAATAGACACGGGGTCAAGCAGGAATTACGTACACCCTCGACTAGCATTAAAACGAATAAAGAACGATACCCCATTTTTTGCCAAATCCATCGCAGGAAACGTACAAATCGAAGAACATACTTACATAAATTTTTTTAACATGGATACAAATTTCAAATTTTATTTGCTACCCTCATTAAAGACATTCGACGGAATTATAGGGAATGACTCACTTCGACAAATGGGAGCAATAATTTATACGAAACAGAGTTTCATAAAATTCGAAAACGGGAAAAAAGTTGCATTGAGACAACTTTCTTGCCCCACAGTTAACACGATTAACATAGAAGATAAGCATATGAGCCTTACCCAAAGGGAAGGTACGAGTAAATTAGTAAAAAAATTTCCAGGATTATTTTCGGAACCAGAAGAAAAGCTAACATACACTACCAGAGTTGTTGGCGAAATCCGAACAAAAACCGACGCACCGGTCTATACAAGATTTTACCCCTACCCCGTCGCCCTGAAAACAGAGGTCGACTCCCAAATAAAGAAATTGTTAGATGACGGTATCATAAGACCGTCTAGATCCCCATACAATTCCCCGGTTTGGATCGTGCCGAAAAAAGCAGATTCGGCAGGGAACAAACAATACAGGGTAGTCATAGATTACCGTAAACTTAACGCGCTGACAATAGCGGACAGATATCCGATACCGGAAATTAACGAAGTGCTAGCACAATTAGGAGAAAAGAAGTACTTCTCCGTGCTCGACCTTAAAAGCGGATTCCATCAGATCCCACTAAGAGAATGTGATATTGAGAAAACGGCATTCTCAATTAAAAACGGTAAATACGAATTTACCCGATTGCCTTTTGGGCTAAAAAACGCGCCGTCCATTTTTCAAAGGACACTAGATGATATATTGAGCGAACATATCAGCAAAATATGCTATGTATATATAGACGACATCATCATCTTCAGCGAAACAGAGGGCGAACACCTCGACCATATTAATAAAATTTTTAAAACTCTAAACGCTGCAAATATGAAAGTGCAGCTCGATAAATGCAAATTTTTTCAAAAATCCGTAGAATTTTTGGGGTTCATAATCTCCCCAGACGGCATAAAAACAAACCCAGAAAAGGTTGAAGCAATACGGAAAATGCCACACCCTAAAACAGTTAAAGAGCTCCGCTCATTTTTAGGCCTAGCAGGCTATTATCGTCGATTCGTGCGAGACTTCGCCAAAATCGCCAAACCGCTAACAACACTCCTAAGAGGGGAGGAAGGCAGGATGAGCAAAAATAAATCTGCAAAAATCCAAATTAAGTTGGACATTGATGCCATCGACGCATTTAATAAAATAAAAGAAAGCTTGGTCTCCAAAGACCTAATGCTAGCATATCCCAATTTCGAAGAAGAATTTTCATTAACGACAGACGCCTCAAATCATGCCATAGGCGCAGTCTTGGCACAGAAAGACAAACCCATAACGTTCTTATCAAGAACCTTAAATAAAGCTGAAGAAAATTATGCAGCTAATGAGAAAGAAATGCTCGCCATCATATGGGCATTGAACTCGCTCAGAAATTACCTATACGGTACGGCCAAAGTGCATATTTATACTGATCATCAACCCTTAACATACGCCTTGAGCAACAAAAATAATAACTCTAAAATGAAGCGCTGGAAAGCAATATTGGAAGAATATAACTATGAGTTACACTACACACCAGGTAAATCTAATGTCGTCGCAGACGCCTTGTCGAGACCCTCACAAGTAAATTCTCTAACAGTAACTCAACATAGCGACGAAAGCTCAAGCCACAATTTAATTTATAGCGTGGAAACCCCAATTAATGCGTTTAAGAACCAAATTTTTTTAACCACTGATCAGATCCGTAGTTACCAATTTAAAATTGTATTCCCTACCTACCATAGGCATTTAATTACGGAACCAAGTTACAACCAAAACAACCTAATTAGCCTCCTTAAGAGATACCTTAATCCCTCCGTCGTAAACTGTATTAAAACAGACGAACGGACACAAGGGTTAATACAGGAATTATACCCACTCCATTTTAGTAAATACAAAGTAAGATTCTCACAGACTCAGGTGGACGACATAACCAATGAAGAAGAACAGCAAAACATAATAATTCGAACACACATGCGAGCACATAGGAATAGCATAGAAAATAAAGGTCAAATACTAGAAATATATTACTTCCCATCAATGGGAAGGAAAATAAAAGAAGTCATTAGCAAATGCATTACCTGTAAAGAAAATAAATACGATAGACACCCCACAAAACCCTTACTCCAGCCCACACCGATACCACAATTCCCAGGGCAAATCGTACATTTGGATATCTTTATAACTAACAAGGAACTAGTCCTAACTGCACTAGACAAATTTTCGAAATACGCAATTGCGAAACCCATCAAATCCAGAGCAACGGAGGACATAAAACAACCGTTGAGAGACATTCTATACTCCTTCGTACCCGAAAAAGTTATTATAGACAATGAAAAATCTTTTAATTCCGACTCAATTAATTTCATGATCGAAAATGAATTCGGCATAGAAATCTTCCGAACACCCCCATATACAAGCTGCTCAAATGGACAAGTCGAGCGCTTCCATTCAACTTTGCAAGAGATAATGCGTTGCCTTCAAAAAGAAAAAAATACAAACTCATTCCGTGAACTGCTCGAAAAATCCGTTAAAGAATATAATTTTACCATCCATTCAACAATAAATAGGAAACCAATAGAAGCCTTTTTTGGTAGAAGGATCAATAGCGATCCAAACTTAATCAATAAAGAAAGACAGGAAATTGGAGGACGACTGTTAAAAAAACAGAACGAAGACTTAAGCTACCACAATAGGAAAAGATCACATCCCAAGGAATACCGCGTAGGAGACGTTGTATACATTAAGGTCGACAGACGAATCGGGAATAAGCTATCCCCTAGATACAGAAAAGAAATTGTAGCCGAAAATTATAATACTACTATAAAGACAAAAACTGGTAGAAAGCCCACAAAAACAATATCCGACAATAAACACCGACATTTCCTTTCCCTTTAGAACCCTTCTATGGGTGATATCATGCACCGCCGACTTAAAATTCATGGACTATTCCTCATCCTACGTAGTTACTGTCAGTGACGGCGAAGCCAAGATACAGGACGGGACATTCAAGATTGTACACGTAATAAATCTCAATAGTTACGACGACTTTATACAAAACATACGCACTTACGTTGACAAAAATATACCCAAAAACAACATGTTTTACAATATAATCGACCACGAACTAGGACAAGCAGACGAAGTACTTAAAGAAATTAAGCCCCAGAACAATAGGAAGAAAAGAGCTATCAATGCAATTGGGACGGCATGGAAGTACCTCGCCGGAAGTCCGGACAATGAGGACCTTCAAACTATCAATCTAAACCTTCACGAACTAACCGAAAATAGCAATAAGCAAGTTATAATAAATGAAGCACTAGGGAAAAAGATTAACCATCTAATAAATACTACAAACGAAATTGTAAACTCCATAAGAAAAGATGACCATTTTGAAACGGATATAGCCCTAAGCATAGGAAATAGAATAAGATTAGTTAAGGAGGAGTTAGTAAATGTTAAATACGCTCTACAATGGGCAAAAGAAAATGTAATAAATTCAATACTACTAAATAAAATCGAAATAAGTATGGCAATAGAAAAACTCGAAGAAGAAAACATGCCTTTCGCAAACACGGAAGAAGCATTAGAATTTGCAACAGTTAATGTAATGTATAACGAGACGATGTTATTATACATCATCAAAATACCAATAACAGGCAGGGAAACTTACAAAAACATTATAATTAAACCGGTAAAGAAAGCTAATGGAATTGTAAACTTAAATTATGATCGAATTATAACAAATGGAACAGAAATATTTGGAATTAAAGAAAAATGTCAATTTTCCAATCAAATCAGTATATGCAGAAGAAATCAAATAATTAATATAAGTAACAGCACATGTATACCTAATTTGATTAAAAGCCTAGATTCTTCATGCAAAATTAGTAATAACCAACACGTACCCACTGTAGAAGAAATATCACCGGGTATAATTTTATTAAATAATTTTAATGGAACAATAAATACTATTACCGAAAACTATACTGTTGCCGGAACGTATTTAATAAAATTTCATAATATATCTCTTAAGATAAATAATCAAAAATTTTATAGTTTGGAAGCCTCTCAACTGATTGCTATACCCTCTATATTACAGCCAACCCCATCCGAAAGCGAACGCATTGATATTTTGTCAATGGAAGCTCTACACGAGCTACATATTAATAACATCAAAAGCATCGCACTCTTAAAAAAAGATTTTTTTATAAGCAAAACTTCGATGCTGTCACTAAGCAGCATCATAATAATCCTTCTCATATTTTCAAAATTCATCCCGAGAATCCAAAGGAAAGCGGAAATACCCAAGGTTGAAATTCCAACCGTAAATATTAGGCATATAACAAACTCTGCTGAGGCCATCGGCCTACCACCTAAAAATTTTAGAATCAATGACCTACCATATTTTTGAACGATCGAGGACGATCGCATTTAAGAGGGGAGGAGTTAACGCCAAATACGTTAACAGTGCCAAAGGCACCTCACTTCCGTTCTCAAGCTTTTGCTGACGCAGCACACGCGCCGACGTTTGCTTGCAACACCCAAACTTCACTTCCGCTCCCAAGCTTTTGCTAACGCAGCACACGCGCCAACGTTCTGGCAGCGATCAGAAGGGAGTTCTAGGGATCCGATCACCAGGCAAGACAGGTGACCGGATTAGTTAAGGCTAGTTTAAGGTTACATTTAAGTTTGATAATTGTAATCATTTCAGTCTGTTTCTAGACTTCAATAAAAACGGCCAGAGCTCGTGCTCTGACCAAAATAAAAAATAAATTTTTTTATTATTTCCCGCGTAGGGGAAATTAACTCATATAAGTATGTATGTTGTGTATGGATTATTTGTGTGGGAATGTGACATATTTACAAGTGTTCGCATATAAGCATGTATGATGCTATTTCAAACGATCGTTGTTTTTGTAAAGCAATGTTTGTAATTTTTGGGGGTGACATATTTGCATGTGAACGCATAGAAGTATGTATGTTGTACCCATATATTTATGTATGTACATATGAGCAGCGCGCTCATGTTATTATTGATAAGTGATAATATGATTTGAATTCGCGAAAGCGAACATAAACACATATGAATGTATGTATGGTCATGATACGTGTGAATATGTATATGTATGCAAGTTTTGAATGATAAATATACGATTAATGTACATTTATCACTATTGTAATATATTTCATTTTTTAATAATATTATGATAGTTCGTTATATACATATGTATGTATGTTATTAAGTATACACATAAGTATGATTTGCTATACATATTCAAAATATAATTATAAAATAGGCTTTATTTTCACATTAACAACGGATAATGCTTTGAAAAAGTAATTAAATTCAAATGTATTCAAAGAGCTGAGCGTGAAATAAAAATTATGCTCAAAACTATATATTGCTCTAACAAATGCATACATACATACATATATATTCGCTCTTTTGCTTATATTTTTATACGTTTATATGCAAACATGTATGTTCGTATGCATTATTTTTGTGCTTATTAAAGAATACATGTGCAATTGACAAATATACATATACCTATTTTTGTATATAAATACATATGTACATATATGACCTGTCAAACCCATATAAAATGTATATTTAGGTAGTAATACTTGTAAAGATATTATGGAATACATTATAAAATAGGTCAATTTTAAAACACACACTTATGTATGTATGTGTTTTCATAACAAATATATGTATGTATGTAAACCGATCTATAAATTATAAACAGAATCGTTTGTGCTAGTAAATAAGCGAATCTGTAAGCATACATTCCTTTGCATTGAAATTAGCATTATTTTTCTAATTAAACACTCTAAAATGCTCAATTCTGCTATTTGCGTGGTGAAACACGCTTATAATTTGTCTGTGGTGAAACTGGACCATCTCGACCGAGTTAGCCAAAAATATTTTTACGATCTCCGCGCCGGTAACCTTCTCTATGATAGACGTTCTCTGGTATTAGTTTGTATTTCCTCATCGCCCATGAAGTAAATTTGTAAGAATTTTGGATCGGCATCAGGCATTGGAAGCTATGAACCTATTTTGTGGTACACTTGACCTTAACTCTTGAATGTAGATTTAAAATTGCGACCATCTTCATTATGAAAAATTTTTGTTGCTCCAAAAGAGGTCATTTGGAAGCAAGAATTAAATTTACGGATTTTACGCAAAAATAACTTTGATTGAGATGTGTTTCCAGCTAATAGCGTTTTTAAAGGTTCTGGTGGGGGACTTAGTGATGGCAGAGAAATTTTTCCAGATGTTCAACCTAAACCGGCCGATTCACCTTTGTATTTAAAAGCATGACAATATTGACATTCATTGTCCATATTACCAATTATAATTAGCGTGTGTGATGAACAGCGCACGTTTTGAGCTCTTAAACTTCTTAAATTTTTTATGTTGAAAATACAAAAATGATAAAGATCCTTTTTTTTTACAAATGTATTTCTGGGAAAAATAAGTTAATAACAAAGGAGAAAGATCCTTTTTTACAAATGTATTTCTGGGAAAAATAAGATAATAACAAAGGATAAAGATCCTTTCTTTTACAAATGTATTTCTGGGAAAAATAAGAACTCATATTTTTGGACTACTATATAATAATGGTGGCACAAATTTTATATACCAATTAAAATAATAAATTTAAAATGAGCAATGACATATTCCCAACCCAATTTGCTTAATTTTGCTGTAAATTAACAATATTAAACTAAATATTAATTTTGTGAAAAAATGTTATTTTGAAAATGTACTTTATTTTTATAATATAACAAAACCGTCTTAATACTCGCTCTTCTAAATTTCATATTACCGAATTGAAAATGAAGTCGGCATATGTGGAAATGGGATATGTTGCCTCCTTGAAATTTTCATAGAAATGAAAACTGCGTTGTCAAACCAGAGAACTTAAAAGTATAGAGAAGGTGCAGGTTCGACAGCGAACATTCGTTAGATTTATAGTAGGGAATTCACCTCACAAGCATAGAATTCGTGTAGTAAAATGTTAGCATTTTTAACAGTTCTCCACATACTCGACAGATAATGTGATGAAGAGAAATAAATATATGTATTTACGGCATATGATGACATGCATATATGCCAAAGCGAGAATATGAACAGAGATAAATATATGTAAGCATGCCCACGAAGAATTTCGTTTTGCTTGTTTATATTTTATTTCATTTTTAACAGCGAAAAATGTGTACAAAACAAACCTCTCCCACTAGAGAACATAAAGACATTTTTTATGTTCTCTGTCTCACATACCCAAGAATGTGAAGAGACATAAATATATGTATGCATGCTACTTATGAAACTACCAACAACAGCATTGTGATATTTTCATGCTTCATGTTAGCTTTCAATCAGAGGATCGCTTGTATGTGATACATATATGTTTGTATGATTTTGTGCTTTGCACTCAACAATTCCATATTGACATGTAAAAATAATTATGATATGAGATGGTATTTTGTATGAATGCATGCACAATCATATTTACAGTCAATTTGCATATTTAATAATTTAATTTGATTTTTACTTAATATACTATACTATAAATATTTTTGTATTATATTTCCTATTAATAGAAATTTAATTTATCACAACAATATATGTACATATATGTATGTACATACATACATCATATTATCTTATGTCTCTGCACATGCTCATATCATAATCTTATTATCTGCTCATATGATTGCATGCATGCGCATGTGCGCGTTCAGAAATTCAAACAATGATTTTATCACTTATCAATGTATTTCATGTGCGCGTATTGATCTGCATGTTCATACATTTATATATACTTATATGTACATATAATTGTATACATTGCCGAACAAATAATGCACAAGCGTACAAATACACATATGCGTGTGAGTATGTCACCAACAAAAAAGTGAAGCATTGTTCTACAAAAACAACAATTGTCTAAAAGCAGAAGCATCACAAGTCAATATGGCAGCCGAATTGGCGAAGCCCAAATATAGTAAATTTTACAACAAAAACGATTTCATTCATAATCGCAGGCGCATATGCCACAAGCGACCTCGCTTCATTCATATAAACAGACGCCGTAACATCTCCCCGAGCATGCCTTTGCCTAGAAGCGTTTTTTCGCGACGATGGCAAAAGCTAAAAAACATAAGTTGAACAACTTTCTGAGGCTTCTTCACAGAAAGAAGCGAGAAAAGTGGCAATATAGCTCTTGTCGATTTACAATATTTGTCAATTCTAAAACAAGTATTTTTCCGTAGCTCGCAAAAATTTGCGTCGATATGTATGCAAGCTCATACATACTTATGTATACATAATTACGCTACCTTGTAGGCGATGCTGTTCCAGCAGCATGGAAAGCGGTAACAATCGGCGATCCAGTGTATATGTATTTCAAGCATAACCAAACCAAAATTAGGACAACGCGCTGTAAGTGTCATTGGTGGTGCTGGTGGTAAGCGCTAGAAAAGGATCGATGAGTACACGGGTTCGAATCTCGATAGAAATTGTTTTTAATTTTTGCCTTTTATTTTATGGCAAAAGCTAAAAATCATAAATTGAACATCTTCTGGTGTTTGTTCGAAGAAAGAAGTGAGAAAAGAGGCAACATAGGAGTTGTCGATTTATAATATTCGTCTAAAATATTTTTCCGTGACAAAAATCTGCGTCGATATGCATTCATGCTCATGCGTATACATACATACATATTGACGCTAGTTTGTTGGCGAAGCTGCTACAGGGGCAAGGGAAGCGGTGACAATCGGCGGCCATTAGTTTATTTATTTCGGCACAGCCATTGGTTGACCGCGACAACGGAGATGCGAAAAGACGCGTGCGACACTTGTTATTATGAATGTATGTATGTACATATGTATGTGGCTCGCATTTGCTTTCGTAAACATACCAATGCGCCAAAGAAATAAAGTAAGTATGTACGTATATGCCATAGAAATTCTATTGGTACAAATATGGAAATGATAACGAAATAATGCGAATATGCATATTTCATGAAGGTCATTAATTTTCTTTGAAGAAATGAAGATCATTTTGCACATCTTCACTTTGTAATAGTCAAAATAAATATTAATTTATTTAAAAATTAAAAAATAAAAACAAAGAGAAATAAAATTAAAATAATTTTTCCTACTTTTTCCCGATTTCGTAAAAAAAATTAAAAATTTGACCATTTTTCGGAAAAAAATGTATCAAATAATCACGCATATGCGACAATGGTCATATAATACAATATATTCATACATATGTCACTCAGAGAATGCTTTTTTACATTCTCTGTGTGCCTTTGTATATTTTCTATATTTTTCTACGAAGCAAATTCTCTTTATATATTTTCAGTCATTTACATATTTTTCTGACACTCCACGTGCTCAATTATGCTAAATAACAGCGAGCACGGCGAATTCCCTAATAAAAATCTATCAGCTCTGTTAGCCGCGCAATCGAACCATCATACAGATTTCGATTTGCACCTTCTCTATGTTTTTAGTTTCTCTGGTAGAACATGCAGTAATTTATCTGGGCTCTCGAATGTTTGCAACTGGACAAGCTTATGTAGCACTTAGTCGTTGTAGATCTTTGGACGGCTGATGTTATGTAAACAAAGGCACAGCTGAGAGGTGTCACTGTAGAAACGTCAAGCAGAGAACTTAAAAGTATAGAGAAGGTGCAAATCGAAATCTGTATGACGGTTCGATTGCGCGGCTAACAGAGCTGATAGAATCATAGTAGGGAATTCACCATATTCGCTGCTATTTAGCAGAATTGAGCACTTGCAGTGGCAGAAATATATGTAAATTGACTGCGAATAAATAAAGAGAATTGCTTTGTAGAAAAATATACAAAATATACAAAGTCACACCAGAGAACTTAAAAGTATAGAGAAGGTGCAGGTTCGACAGCGAACATTCGTTAGATTTATAGTAGGGAATTCACCTCACAAGCACGGAATTCGCGCTGTGAAATGTTAATATTTTAACAGTTCTCCACATACTCAACAGAGAAGATGAGGAGAAATAAATATACGTATTTCGGCATATGATGCCATATAATGTATGCCGAAGCAGAGAATATGAAGAAACTCGCAATGAAGAATTTCGTTTTGCTTGTTTATATTTTGTTTCATTTTTGACAGCGAAAAATGTGTACAAAACATATTATGTTCTCTGTCTCACATACCCAAAAATATGAAGAGACATAAATATATGTATGCATGCTCCTTTTGAAACTCCCAACAACAGCATTGTGATATTTTCATGCTTGAATTTTTCAACTTGGGAATCGCAATGTATGCAAATACATACATACATATGTATGCTTTTGCGTTTTGCCGTCGGCAATTGAATATTGACATTTAAACATAATTATGATATAATTGTCACTTTGTATGAATGCATGCATAGTAATATTTATAGTCAATTTGGACTTGCATATTTAATAATTTTCTTTGATTTTTACATAATATACTATACTAATAAATATTTTTGTATTTTATTTCCTACTAATAGAAATTAAATTTATCACAACATCTGTACATACATCATATTATCTTATGTCTCTGCACATGCTCATATCATAATCTCATTATCTGCTCATATGATTGCATGTACATATGCGCATGTGCGCGTTCAGAAATTCAAATCATGATTTTATCACTTATCAATATATTACATGTGCGCGCATTGATCTGCATGTTCATACATTCATATATGTACACTTATTTGTACATATATTTGTATACATTGCAGAACAAATAATGCACAAGCATACAAACATATGCGTACACATGTGAATATGTCACCAACAAAAAATTGAAGCATTGTTCTACAAAAACAACAACTGCTCAAATAGCATAAGCATGCAAATCAATATGGCAGCCGAATTGGCGAAGCCCAAATGTAGTAAATTTTACAACAAAAACGATTTCATTCATAAACGCAGGCGCATATGCCACAAGCGACCTCGCTTCATTCATACAAACAGACGGCGTAACATCTCCCCGAGCATGCCTTTTCCTACAAGTGTCTTTTCGCGACGATGGCAAAAGCTAAAAATCATAAACTGAACAACTTTCTGATGCTTCTTCACAGAAAGAAGTGAGAAAAGTGGCAATGTAGCTCTTGTCGATTTACAATATTTGTCAATTCTAAAACAAGTATTTTTCCGTGGCTCGCAAAAATCTGCGTCGATATGTATGCAGGCTCATACATGTGCATACATATTTACGCAAGTTTGTAGGCGAAGCTGCTACAGGGGCAAGGGAAGCGGTGACAATCGGCGGCCATTCGTTTATTTTTTTCGGCACAGCTTGGAACTTCTATCATCACACAAGTGCTGAACACAATGAGCGCGACAGACTGCAAACGACAGCTGTCAAATATTAAAATACACACGTTCTTAGGGACACACTTATTGAGGCAGCTGTACAACTACATAACTGTGTTCATAAGAACGTGTGTATTTTAATATTTGACAGAACAGTCTGTCGCGCTCAATGTGTTCAGCACTTGACTCTTCGACAAAACGCCAGTTTCGGCCATTGGTTGATCGTGACAACGGAGATGCAAAAGATGCCTGCGACACTTGTTATGATGAATGTATGTACATATGTATGTGGCTCACATTTGCTTTCGTAAACATACAGACAAATGTGCCAAAGAAATAATATGTACATACATATATGTATGCCATAGAAATTCTATTGGCGCAAATATGGAAATGATAACGAAATAATGCGAATATGCATATTTCATGAAGGTCATTAATTTTTTTGAAGAAATGAAAAGAATGAACATATCTTCATTTTATAGTAGTCGAAATTAATATAATATAATAGTCAAAATTAATGTAATTTTTGATATAATAATTTATTTAAAATTATTTTTTATTCAGTTTTATAACATACAATTTTTACCATTTTTCGAAAAACAATGGTTCATATATTATAATACAAAATAATCGCGCATATGTGACAATGGTTCATATGTATAATACAAAATAAGCATGCATACATACATATGTGACTTAGAGAATGCTTTTTACATTCTCTGTGTGATTTTGTACATATATTTTTCTACAAAGCATTTCCCTTTATTCATTCTCGCATGAATTCAGTCGTTTTACATATGTTTCTGCCTTTGAAAGTGCTCATTTCTGCTAAATGGTGAACTTCCGTGTCACAATCTTATAAGTTCTGTTAGCCGTCCAATCGAACATCATACAGATTTCGATTTGCACCTTCTCTATGTTTTATGTTCTCTGGCTGAACTGAATTGATTTGATTGTGTTTTTGGCACGACTGTTTGTTCTGATTTTATCATACTCGTTGCAGCTCTCTGATCGCGACATAGGAGTTTTCAAAGTGACTGGAAAATCCGATGACATAATTGTATTGCAGCGGAAGGGGCTTACTTTGAAGGAGATGAAAAGGACAAAATTTAACTTCTAATTTAATCACAGTAGTACATATGTTAATTAATTTGTGAAGATAGCATTATTAAAGACCGCTAAATTTTCTGAAAAATGGTAAATAAATCAATAAATTTAGTTACATATATCCTAGAGCTATACTACCTCTTATCATCAAAATACATATGTATATAATATCATACTTTTTAATTTGATGCGTAGCAAATTTAATAATACAACTATGTGATAATACTTACATGTACATACTTTAATTCAACAGTTTTGAACAATCAAGCACTAATAATTTAAAAGCTATTATTATTCCACTGTATTATCTTCACTATAATATGAATTTAATTTATACTTCAGTCTAAGTAACACGTGGTTATGCTAGTTTATGTCAAGTTATTTTTCGTTTGATAGGATAGCTTATATCTCAATTTATAATCGCAACATTATTTATTTATTTTATTTATTTATTTAAATGAGAACTAATTATTAATAATTAATACACAGAGATTAAGAATTAAAACATTAATTAAAATACATATTCCAAGAGTATGTAGCTCTTGCTTTATTGAATCAAAGAATATGACTGAGTTAGTTTACAAAAATTCTTAATCTTAAATACAAAATCAATAGTAAAGACAGAAAGCAAAATACAATTAAAATTCCAAAGAATTCTTATCAGCAAAACCAATAAGTGCAACGCCTCTTAAGAATGTCGATCGTAAAACACACTTGAAGCAAAGCGGAAATGCACTTAAAATTCTTTAGAATTTTTGGTTACAAATATTTTCAATGCAATTTTGACTATTTTATAAACAAATGAAATTCGATATAATTCTTAATATTAAAATTAAAGAGTTCGATGCCTCTTATGAAAAATACGTTGCCCACAATTAAGTGGAAAACAATAAAAGAACTTAGTTTATTTTAATTTATGTATTAATGACGTAAGTATGTTTAAGTGTACATGTATGTATGTATGTAAACATATATATATATTAATATTTTGTGTGATCGTGAAGTGGATATCATAACTTATGTATTAATGACGTAAGTATGTTTAAGTGTACATGTATGTATGTATGTAAACAGACATACATGTATGTTTATATTAATATTTTGTGTGATGGTGAAGTGGATATCATAACTCCTCCACCGTTAGCCTGAGGCTCCGACGAAGAGATTACATAAGTTCTGTTATTGTTTTTTATACAGATTATAATAATAGTACAGATAAAAATAATTAGAATTCCTATATTACTCCCGGTGTTTATTGTAGCATTTCTAGAAAGATTATGTTTTACAGCTTTTATTGTTTCGTTAAAATGTATTTCGTTAAGATTTAAATTCGGGAGTGATATATTACTTTCTTTAACTCTTAATGCTAGTTTGCTTAAGATAAACATTTCTTTTACATTTATTTTATAGTTTTCATAGAATTTTAAATTAGTTTCTACAAAGCAATTTTCATATTTTATTAAAAATGTTTTTAAATTTTCAAATATTCGTGGTTTTTCACAATTGGTAATAATTTTATCATGGCAATTCTTAAATATAAGTAAGCTTGGATAAATTTCTTTTTCTTCTTGGTTTTTCATTGTAGTCATATTACAATTAGGTTCTAAATTTTTTACAATGTTTGTTAAGCAGTTATCATTTATCTTCGTTAATTTCTTATATTCTAAAGTGTTCGGTTCATATATTTCATTTTTATATATTAAGACAGTATTTTCGTTTAAAACTACAGTTTTATTTTGGAAGTTTGGTAGTGGTTCAAATGCAACTTCAGCGAATGTTTCATTCAAAAATTTTGGGATACTCAATGTCAAAACTACTAACTTTTCTTTATATGTAACGGATACTTTTGTGTGTAGGTAAGATTCCGTTTGGTTAATAAAATTGAATTCTTCAGTTGTCAATATGTCTGATGGAATTATTCCTAGTTTTGAATTAAAAATGACGTGTCCTATTTCATTTACGTGGTCTATTAACAAGTTGATATCGTTATTAATCTGAAAAATATTTTCGAGGAAATTTGTTTCGTCTTCTAAATTGAGAATTTTGTTTTGGATTTCGGTTTTAAACTTATTTATATATTTTTGAATAGTTTTCTGTTGTTTGTGATTATGGTTTGTGATATTTAATATTTTGTTCTCTATGGAACTCCCCAGATAATTCATTTCGTTTAGGGCGGTCATTGTTTCAGTTTTACTTTTTTCTAGAGTTTGAATTTTGTCCATAATTTCTTTTTCGCCATCACTATCCATTGTCCCTACTACAAATTTAAGTCCTTTCCCTATTGCGTTTATTAGTCCTCGTTTCTGTCTAAAATTGGGAATTAAGTTTTTAATTTTTGTCCTTCATATGTCCATGCTTTTGTTAACGCTTCCCAATAGAGGAGTAACATTTGTATATGTGTCCGAAAGTCTATGTATATTGTCTTGTAAAATATTTACTGTTTCAAAGTATTGAGTAGTGTTAATAATATGTATTACACTTAAGTAGTTTTCAATAATTTCCGTGTCCTTCAGTTTAATTGGTATATAACCGTGGTTGTCTGTCAAGTCTTCAACTTCTAAGTATTGTGCTCCTGTGTCGAGTAGCACTGATGCGTAAAGTAATATAAGAAAAATCATCTGAAAAGATGGTGTGTTAGGAGTTTTGAGGTATTACGTTATTTAAATTTTGAAATTTTTTATTTCTTTTAATGTGTGATTTGTAATATTTATGTCCTCGATCTGTTATAACGTGTTCATTATCTAATCCGGTGACGGTTATTTTTCGAAATTTAGAATGGTTTTTACCTCCTCTTTCATCCTTTAAATAAACAGGGCCTGTCTGAATTTCTACATTTTCGCGTGTTTTGTTGATAGATTTTTCTTTATTCTTTATTATTAGTTCTCTAATTATTTGATATTCGCTTGGGTCTATATATCCATTTCTAAAATTAATTGGTTTCTTTCCTGTACTTGAATGGATTGTATTGTTATAAAACATAATTATTTTATATATTTTTTCTTCTGTATTTTCTGTATCTTTATTAGGATCATGTTTTAAAATTCTAATATGTTCATTTATAGTGTTGTGTAACCTCTCTACATCTGAGTTAGATGTATGATTATTATTTGACGTGTAATGTATCTCAATTTCTTGTTCTCTAAGAAATTCCAATAGAGGTAGATCTTTAAAGCCTAGTTCATTATCTACAACCCATTTCTTTATATTTCCTACTATTGACGAATACTGCGTTAAGGCTAATTTAAATTCTATCCAAGATCTATTTTTAATTTTAATTGCTTGGGCAAATTTCGAGAATTTGTCGATAAACGTTAAAAATAGTGTTTTCTGTAAACTATAAGAAACATCTACGTGAATAATTTCTCCAGGTTTCTCAGGAGTTTCAGTTATTTTATATTCTTGTTTGATTGGGTGCCTATCGTATTTTTCCTTGTTACAAATATCGCAGTTATTAATATATTGGGTTATTCGTATTCTTAGTTGAGGGTGATAGATTATTGTTTCCAATTCAGCAAAGTTTTCATTTATTCCTCTGTGATTATTTCGTTTGTGTTCTTTTTCAATTTTTTCTGTTAACTGATTTTCATCTGTGATATCTTCTAGTAGCTTTTTACATCTAATGATTTTGAATTGCCTATTTTCGTTAAAATATTTCTTGACTGTTTCTTTGAAAATATTAAATAAAGATTCCTCTGTAATTAATATGGCATTAGTTTTATTAGGATTAAAATGGTTTTTTATTATGGTGATAAGTGTTTGTTCGTCGAATATTTTTGCAGTTATTGTTTTTCTTTTATTTTTTAAAAATATTTTCGTTCTTTATTTTTAGTGATCCCGATACAGATTTATTAAAAATTATTTGCCGTCGATAGAAATTTATTTGGAAATTAGTTTCTAGAATGATATTTTCATTCTGAGTCATCTCGGCAGTTTCATCCATTTCAGTATTTTGGGTTTCTTCATTAATATTTATTTCAGCTCTTGATAAGGCATCTGCATTACCATTTAAAACTCCTTTTTTATATTTTATTTCATAATCATATTCTTGTAAACGAAGTCTCCATCGCACCAGTTTAGAATTCGGCTCTTTAATAGAAAATAGCCACGTTAAGGGTCTATGATCCGTTTCTATCAGAAATCGCCTGCCGAACAAATATGGTCTCAATTGTTGAGTAGCCCATACAATTGCTAGTAATTCTTTTTCTATAGTACTATAGTTTTGCTCATGATCATTAAGTGTTCTACTAGCAAAACAAATGGGATGTCCATTTTGGGACAGCACTGCTCCCACTGCAAAATTGCTTTCATCCGTTTGCAAAACAAATTTTTTATTGAAGTCTGGATATGCCAAGACAGGGGAATTAGTTAATAATTTTTTTAGAATATCAAAACTTTCTTTATAATCAGGATCCTTAACAACGATTTTAGCGTCTTTCTTTAAATACTTTGTGATTGGTCGTGCAATTTTCGAGTAGTCTTTAATAAATTTGCGGTAATATCCTGCGAGACCTAAGAATTGTTTAATTTGTTTTTGGGTTGTTGGTAATGGAAATTTTTGTACGCATAAAATTTTATCTGGGTTTGGTTTTATTCCTGATTCAGTTACTATATGTCCTAAAAAACTAGTTTCTCTTTTCAAAAATTCGCTTTTATCTAACTGGATCTTTAAATTTACTTCTTTCAAACGATTAAATACTTTTGTTATAGATTCCAAATGTTCCTGAAGTAAGGTTGAGAATATTATTATGTCATCGAGGTATACGAGACAAATTTTATTAATAAAATCATCTAGGACATTATTCATCAGCCTTTGAAAAGTGGCTGGTGCTGTTTTTAGTCCGAACGGCATACGGAGGAACTAGTAGTGGCCACCTTCTACGCTAAATGCGGTTTTTGGAATATCTTTTTCATTTATTTCAATCTGATGGAAGCCTTTAGCAAGATCAAGGATCGTAAAATATTGACACCTTCCCAATTTCTCCAAAATTTCGTCGATGTTGGGAATGGGATATTTATCATCAATGGTGACTTCGTTTAGCTTACGATAGTCAACCACCAATCTCCATTTTTTCTTTCCACTTGCATCTAGTTTTTTCGGTACAATCCATACTGGAGCTGAATATGGTGAATGGCTGGGTCTGATTATCCCGGCATTCAACATTTCTTTAATTTGTCTACCTACTTCTTCCTTATGAATGTATGGGTATCGATAAGTTTTTGTATTAATTGGAATGTTATTCACAGTCCTTATTTCATGCTTTATTGCATTAGTAAAAGTTAAATCGCTATTTTCTGAATAAAATATTTTTTTAAATTTGTTTATTAATTGTAATATTTTTTTCTTTTTCTTCGCTATTGAGGTGTTCAACTCTTATTTGTTCCGAAATTGGAAGTTGTTGGGTTTCCTCTCCTACATTATATATGCAAAAATTTTTTGTATTAGCGTTTTCAATTTTAAGAGGTGAAAATTTTATTATTTTTGGGGTGTCTCCACTAAAATTTATTGTAGCGTTAATTTTAAAGTTATCTGCTTCATATTTCTACACTTTTATCGTTTGAAAATTCTTGGTTTTTGTACACTAATCCTTCTTTGCACTCTACTGGTAATTCAACTTGATATATTCCTGGTTTTCCAAAATGATGTACCATTTGTTGATCTCCATATATTAAAGGTATTTTATTTTCACCTATAATGATTACGTCGTCGTTTAAATTTATTATTGCTCCTAATGGCTTTAAAATATTATTTCCTATCAATCCATCGTAAAAATCATGGAAGTTACAAATAAAAAATTCAATTGATACGTCCTTACTACCTAGTTCTTCAAAAAGAGGGATACGAACCTTTTTATTTATTTTAATTATATGTTGTAGAGTTTTAACAGTTATTTCATTCGTTGGTATATTCCATTTTGGGTGGCATATATCTGGATTAATAATTAAATGTGAAGCTCCTGTATCAATTAAAAATTTTAAGTAGCCTAATTTAGATTTTATTGTTATATGTGGTAATTTTCCCGTGAGGCTGGAAATTGAAAATTTTCGTATGTTGGTTGTTTTTGGAAAATATTTACGTCAATAGGTTCTAGTTGATTATTTTGCTGGTGACTTATATTGGGTGTGTTATAAGAACTATAAAGATTTCTTTGTTGGTTTGAGTCTTTTTTTTTTGTCTAGGATAATTTTCTTGCGAATTATAATTAGGTTTATATTGGATATTTTGTCTATTATGATTATTAAAATTAAAATTATGTCTGTATTGAAAATTTGAATTTGGTCTTTGTGAATTAGAATTATTTCTGTTATCCTTTTTATAGTTTTGTTTATTAAAATTTCTATTTCGTGGCTCATCTTCGATTTGTTTGGTCTTATTTCCATTATATGCGTAGCCTGCTTGGAAAAGAATTTCCATCGCTTCCTCCAGCGTGTTTGGATTTCTACAAGTTAATATAGTCTTCATTGGTTCGGGAATTTTTCCTTTAAAAATATTAAGCGCTGATTTCATGTTATTTCTGGCTATTTCGGATGTGCCAGTATTTTCTCCCATTATTAAATTTGTTTTATTATTTAATCTCCGTAGCTTATCCTTTATTTCATTATAGAATTCTGTAGTGATTGTTCTGAATACTACTGCTCTCATATTATCATAAAGTTCTTCTACGCTCAATTTTTCTCCAAAATTATTTATAAGGACATTCTTAATGTCCGCCCACGATTGTACATGAAAATTTATTTCTATTATTTCCCTAGCTATACCTTGTAACCTAATTTTTATTATATCGGAGAAGAGAAGTTAGGACGCTTGGTTATATTGCGTTAGTAAAGTGTGTATTCTATCTATAAGAGTAGTAAAGTTGTAAAGGTCATGTCGTGTTCCGTTAAATTCAGGTAATGTTTTGAGGTATTTGATAGGGTCAAGGGTAACAGAAGGTACTTGGGTCATGATTAAAAATATAATGAATTTATATATGTAACGCTTAAAATTTCACTTTGCAATTTTGCTTAATAACCTTACTGGTTCTCTCTTTTTTTTGTTTTTCAAAGTGATTTTTTTTTTTTTGTAACAATAATTTTGTAAAACCTTTATTTATAATCTATGCAAATAACTCACTTTATGCGGGATTTTTCGTTAATGTTGTCTTCTTCTTGTAGGGATTTCGTGCAAATAACTCCAGGATTTTTCGTAAATGTTGTCTTCTTCTTGTAGGAATTTCGTGCAAATAACTCACTTTATGTAAATGTTGTCTTCTTTTTGTAGGGATTTCGTGCAAATAACTCACTTTATGTAAATGTTGTCTTCTTCTTGTAGGGATTTCGTGCAAATAACTCCAGGATTTTTCGTAATTTTGTCTTCTTCTTGTACGTAAATGTTGTCTTCTTCTTGTAGGAATTTCGTGCAAATAACTCGCTTTATGTGGGATTTTTTTTTGTTAATTGTTGGTTTGTTCACTAAGATTTTTTTTTTTACTACCTTAATTCATTAAGAATAGTATGCTTTACTGCCTTAATTCTTTAAGGAATTTTTTTGTTTTATATTTTTTTTGTTAAGAAAAAAAA
>CM050322.1:49249005-49274005 GCA_027475135.1 Bactrocera correcta
TTTGTATGTCCGACAATAAATGCACGAAGCACTATCCATGTGCTTTTCTTCGGAAACACAAACTGGAAATGATGGATATCAACTCTATCGGCGTCGCTCACCTGATAACAGAACATTCCACTTAGAAGAGTGAATATCGAAGTTGACAACACATGGATCGTACCATATTCACCACTGTTGTCTAATTCATATTCAAAATTGATATTAGTGTTTAGTATTGCAGTTTAGTGAAATCGATAAAATACGTCACCAAAGGAAGCAACATGGCTATTATTGGTCTTGAACGATACGGTCGACACGTGACTGTTGTGCGTCTCGCAGTTAATTTGGAGAATGGTCATAGAGTGTATTTCAACCCAGAGAATACAGTAAGGTCAACGGAAACATCGCCAGCATTGACGAGTTTTTTCTCAACTTTCGCCAGCTTTTCAACTTTATTTGAGTCATTGCTTACTGTGAATGGTTCCATGTGTGCAAGTTTTGGAGAAGCAAGCCAGCAATTATAATTGCTGGAACACGTTAATCACTGGAATGAAAATGAAGTTCGCATACTTTTCGATATAAACATAGTCTTTGCCAAAGATATTTTACATCGTCTTCGCTAAAAATTGGAAATGGTACAATTTCGATTGAAACTTCCGGTGGTTCGATATTAATTTTATCTTCTCTTTATCAATTCACGAAAGATGAACTCATCACAAATATTCAGACATTGGTCAAATTATCGTAACTACGATTCCTTAAGTGCACGCGTAATGTCAGCTGCCAAAAATACTGATGTTGTTGATTTAAACTGGAAGATTCAAAGTCAAATTCTGGGAGACTTGCGCTCACGGCAAATCGATCGATCGTCTTGACAATGAAGACGATGCCGCAAATTATCCAGTGGTATTTCTAAATTCTTTGGACAGGCTTGGTATGCCACCGCATCATTTGCGTCTCAAAGATGGATCTGTCGTTATTATGTTTCGCAATCTTCATGCGCCGAAACCGTGTAATGTAACCCGATTGATTGTGACGCACCTATCGAATACAAGGGAGAAAATGCTTGACTCTACGTGTTCCTTTGAGTTCTAGCGATTTCCCACTTCAGTTCAAACGTATTCCGTTTCCAGTGAAAATTGCATTTGAGATGGCAATTAACAGGACCTAAAGATAGTCGCATAGTGTAAGGCATACATTTGGAAATGCTATGTTTTTCACACGACCGTGGCGTGCTCACGAGTTGGAAAACCATTTTTTCTGTACACCGGAACAGAAACTAAAATTTTGTTTATAAAGCTGCGTTACATTGAAACAAAAAAAAAAAATGAAATGATAAATTTAATTTTCTTTTCATTTCAAAATACACAATTTCACGCAGGCCAACGGCTGCGGGGTCAGCTAGTAATATTATAATAAAATAGGCAACAAAATATGTTGCTATCTAAACATATCAAGATGTATTTGTTCATAAGAATTCATACAATTCCCGGCTTGACAAAAATTGTTAACAACGGAAAATCAAAAATGTTAATTGCACATACATACAGTGGCTTGAACGTATATGATTTTTTATTCAAAACATTTTTAAACATTAAAAAGGAAACAAAAACCAACAAAATTCTTGTTAAACCAATAATTGGACATTCTCATATATAATATAAAAATAACTTGGAAGCGAAACCTTTTGTTTTTATTACTGCTTCTAAACTGCACGATATTAGCCAATATTGTGGAGTTGTGTTGAGGAAAATGGATGAAAATTGGTAAGTTTTATATCAAATTTCAAAATGAACTTTATTTCATAATAATGATTTTAACTAATTGTAGGATACATTTAATGAATACTTTAAATTGTGGTGCCATGGTGGCTGCCATGGAAATGGATGCTGAATTCCAAAAAAAAGAGCGTAAGAAGGCGAGATATTGGGTGAGTCCATACCTTAAGGAACGAAATGACAAGGGAAGGTTCATGTCCGATTTCGAAGCCTTGCGAAATTTACCAGATTTATTCGTTGAAAACTTTCGCATGCCACCACAAGTTTTTGATGAACTTTATGAGATGGTGGAGCCGCATCTGCTTCCGAAACGCAACAGCAGTCCAAAAGATTTTATTCCAATTGAAGCCGAATTGGCAGTGGTACTCGAGTATGTTTTATAGTATACATTTTTGCCAAAGTGTCTTTTATGTTATGTTTTTTTTTTTTTTTTTTAAGTATTCTTACAGAAATACTTCAAGGGATTTGCAACGCCACTTAGCTTCTTGCTATCGTATCAGCAAAACACATTTTGGCAGGATCGTGAATGACGTTTGTGGAGTATTATGTATCTTATTGAAAAATGAAGTGCCCGATTGGACGGAACAAAATTTGCTAGAAGTAGCTAATGGTTTTGAAAACCAATGGAATTTTCGCCATTGACGGAAAACGCGTTAATATAAAAACACCTCTAAAAAGTGGAAGTACATTTTATAACTATAAAGTAAGGTCACATTATATGCCTTGGATATTTATAGGGGTTTCATTCAATTCTATTGCTGGCTACCTGTTATGCGAATTACAAATTTACCTATTTGCATATAGGTGCTTATGGAAACGAAGGCGATTCTCATATTATGAGAAATTCTAAGTTTGGTACCAGAATTCTGATTGACGCCTGTTTATTTCCTCCTGACAGAGTATTTAATAAAAAAAATGCCGCACTTCATTGTGGGAGACGACGCCTTTCCTTTATGCAAGCGCTTAATTAAACCGTATAGCGCCACACAACTCTCGGTAGAGCAAAGAATTTTTAACTATAGGATAAGTAGAGCTAGGCGGTGAGGGTAGCCGTAGTTGGCAGGGAGATGTGGTGGTATTACATACACATGTAAAAGTTCGAAAATTCGCAATATTGTCATCTTTGACATGAAATAATATAACCTCGACTATTTTTAAAACTTTCGTGACAGTTGGTGTTGCAACTTCTTTTAATTTTTGTATTAAGGCGGTATTCCACTCTAGAATTTGAAAAATTCGATATTTTTTCATATAATGGGTTATCAAAAAAGTCTTGCGATATTTTTATTGAATCAATTCGTGTGGCACCTATACATCGAGCTTCTTAGTGACTCCAAGCTTCTGCAAATGATTTATAACGGTGTGATAACTACTATGCCGGTCTCTTTCGACCAATTCAGCGATTTTATCGCAATTTTCGACAACAGGCCACCGCTACACCAGAAAGAAAACGTTGAAACCATCGTTGTGCCGTGGAAAACGAAACTGTATCGGGTCCACAAACTGCACAAATTTTATTGGCGGCTTGAGATGCATTTTTGCATTTATCGTAGTAGTACTGTAAAATATGCCGTATTTTCTCTTTATTTTTTCTCCATGTTTGCGACGCTATAGCTCACGAACGACTTAAAAGAAACTACAATCAATCGAACACATGTTAGCGCGTGAAATGAGCTTTCCAAAAAGGTATAGAATGACTCCATGCGACGAATAAAACTAGAACTACGCGCTCTCAGCGCCAACTAGCGAAAATACGGCAAGACTTTTTTGACAACCTAATATTTTAAGTTTAGACCGTTAAGAACATATCCTCCAAAGAATTTTTAAAAATTAAAGTTATTTTAAGAGCTACAGTTACTTTAGTGACGCAGTACCTAGCCCGGTAGGTAGGTAGGTAGACTCACTTTTTTAAACGCGTTTTTCTTGAAACTACTTTTTTTCACACAGTACCGGCATTATCTCAAGTTCTATACAACCGATTTACTCGAAAATTTGTGCGAATCTTTTTTTATAATCTTTTATCGTTCCTACCAGTATTGTGTTAAAATTTTTGTTTTTAACTATTTTCAAAAAAAAAAAATTTCCTGTTCCCTGAGGTAGGGACTATAACAGCATCCTTACTGATTAAGAATTTCTTTTGACTTTTTTTCAGACCACCAGGAGAGTCAGGATCAATGTCACCGGGATGCGCCATTTTTTTTACACCTGTCTCTCTCCCCACCTCTAATTATTTTAATTTTTAATATTTTTTTTCTGTATTCTTAAGATATCAATAAAAACACTATAAAAAATGGAACATTTTGGTGTCCTGGTTTATAAAGAAGTTTTGCTCCATATTCTTCAATTAAATTTTTTCACCTTTTCAATTTCGTATTCAGATTCTTGTCTGATATTAAATATATGAGAGACTGATGGTCTGTGTAAATAGTTAAATTTGTTACACCATATAGATAGTTCCGTAACTTTTGAACTTTTGAAGTGAACAAACTGGTTTCGATACAAGGCAACCCGCTCGCCTAAAAAAGGACTCCGTGTCTCAAAATGTCCGGTTTGATTGGTGCGCTACATTTTTGGTTGATTAAACCAACAAAACGTTGCTAACCCTTTTAAATGGATTTGGTTGGTGGGGCGGATTCTTTTGTTATCTCTGTCCACTTCAGTTGGTTCTGGTGCAAGTAGTTGTTGCGGTTTATTATAGTTTCTAGGCTAATAACTCCTCTGTATTCTGACGTTTGGTATGTATTGATGATGTTGTCTGTCCTCTCTATGTAAATGAACTTGGCCTCCGTTGAGGCGAGGATTATATTTCCGCATCAGGTTGCTGGAATCTTTTTTGCTCGTTCCTCCTTGGGCGGTTAGAATGTACCTCGAATTGGCGATTCACATTGTCGTGGTAAATAGTACTACCTACTGCATAAGCTGTTTCTTATTCTTTAAGGTTATGATTATACAATGTCCCACTTGTGTATTTTCTATTTAACCCTAGGATGAAGGTCCTTTCTGATTCCTGATTCGCATAGTCTTCCATAGAACCACTGTTTCGGTTTTCGGACATCTCAATTTTTAATAATGCCAATGCGCTTTGCTTTGAACCGTGGAAGTGCTTTAATTGCTGATGTCATCATAAGCGGTTCTGATTTTCTACGACTGCCCTGGATTTTTGCCCTTTTTTCCTTCCGAGAGTTCTTGATGTGCTCCAGTTCTTAGTGGTTCATCAGAATTCTTTTTTGTTCCAATTTTTCAGGAACTGGCTGTGGATTTTGGTTCTCTAAGTTTTATGTTTCAAAAATTGGCTGGAAAGAAAGTTGGTTTGCGATCCCGGTTGAACCCCTAGTTAAATAATAATGCTATTGTGTTTATTATTTTATCTATTTGTTGAGTTTAAAATCTCCACCTTCACGTCTGATGGTAATACTAGGACTAAAGGGCATCAGGTTTGTTTATAACTATTTGTGCTATCAACGGAAAATTTATGTTGTTCTGTTGTGTTCGTATTTTAAGCTAATAAATATATTAGGATAAGTTCTTATCTTGTTTTGTGTTTTTTCAAAAATTATTTATTTATTCATGAATATCTATTTTGTCCCCTTCAAAGTTATCCCCATGAGATATTATACACTTGTGCCAACGGTTTTTCCCTTCGAAGATTGGATTTCCCAAAAATCATTTTTTTATCTTCTTCGGCTCCTCCTTCGATGCCGTCTTTATCTCGTCAAGAGAAGCATAACGTCGTCCTTTCATGGGCCTCTTCAGTTTAGGGAACAAGAAAAAGGCACAGAGGGCCAGATCTGGAGAATACGGTGGCTGCGGCATCATTAGTGTGTTGTTTTTGGCCAAGAAGCCGCGCACAAGCAACGATGTGTGAGCAGGGGCGTTATCGTGGTGCAAAAGCCAATTTTTGTTCTTCCACAAATCCGGGCGTTTCTGGCGGATTGCTTCGCGCAAATTGCGCATAACTTGCAGGTAATATTCCCTATTGACCGTTCTTCCCTGTGGCAAGAACTCATGATGCACCACGCCCCTGCAATCGAAGAAAACTGTCAGTTACGATTCGCGATACTTTTTGAACACACCTCGTACATTAGTTTGTGTATATGTCATAATACATGTTTTTATGTTTACAGCTGATAAGGATTTGTTGATATATTTGGGTTTGTGAGTATGATAAGGAATGTTATCTTCCTTAACTCTCACAAAGGATAAATATCGTTGACCAATAAAAACGCGTCACCGCGCTTATGTTTGTACTAGTCGCTAAATTTGCGGCAACGCATTTTTACCTGTGCTCCCGATGAAGTCTTCTTCTTTTTAATGGTATACATTTTATCTACATATGGTATGTACAGAAAAACACCGTACTGTGAGAGTTCACGTTTGACTCTGATCCTCTTTATTAAAATTTCTTTCCTCGATAACTTTCTTAATTCTAATCTCTTAACTATGTACATATACTTGTATATGTGTAAATAAGTATTATATTTTTATTGAATACTTCAGATACCAACGCATTGATATTTTACAACGGTTAAGAATCACTGGGTCTTAATGCTTTTTTTTGTAGGCCGTGAGGAGGATTTAAATTGCCTTCAAACTATATAGGGATCGTCATCCTACGTGAGTGGTCTACTCACTAAAACACTCCCCCCTTCTATCACGGAATTTTTTTCCCCCTACCCCGCGACCGCTTTCGCATTACTTTAGGGCAAGGTTTCCAATATGGACCCATTACAGGTCAATTTCTACTCTCCTTGCGTCCAGGGATGCCTAAGATTTTATAGCCAGCATCAAGCTATCTGGCTCGTCTTCTATTGGGACTTCACGTCCATGTCTCTTTTTTAGTGCGTAGAACATGTTCCACGAACGAGGCAATTATTTTCCAGTTTTCGCTGCTAGATACCATTTTTTTCTAAGAGATTTTCCGCACAATAAATACATGCTGGGCTTTCTGCTTTTCCCATGTTGTATAGGTAGTTTCGGAAACACCCGCGACCGGACAGCATCTGTGTTATATAATAATTTACCTCAACGTGTTTTCTACTGTGCCACTTCTCTATTTCTTTAATCAGTTTGGCGTCCATCTTCCTTTGCTCTCCCTTGTCCACCGATCTTGCTAGAGAACAAGAGTTTGCTTCCTCGCCTGTTGTCTTGTGGCCATGTGTATTTCTATTCCGTCTTTCTTCCATAGCCAGAGTTGTCTTCTCTCCTTTGCAAGAAGGTCTATTGGGATGACGCCGCTTATACAGTGCGGTACAGGCGACTCTCAGGGCTGCTGTTCTCTGCACTTTAGCAAGCACTTTTCGTCTATGTTCTACATTTAATGTATCGGCCTATATCTCGCTGCCGTATGGTAACACTGATTGTGTTGTGTTCATAAGCAATTTCCTTCTACTTGCATGTGGGCCTCCGGTATTTTAAGTTTTTCGTCGTTTTAATAGTTTCTGCACGAACTTGCATGTTTACTGCCAGCGGGGTATGATTCCTAGTGAGCAGGATCAGCTCTGTTTTTCCAGCAGCTAGGCTGAGGCCGTGTGAGTCCAACCCTGTCTGTGTTCGCAGCATAACTTGTGTCAGTCTGCGCCTGGCCATGTCGGTATTACGCGCGGTTATGACGGCGGCGATATCGTCTGCATAGCCTACAAGGTAGCAATCGTCAGGCATTTCAACGTTTCAACGCCGTCGTAGCTGGCGTTCCATAGATCTGGTCCAAGTATAGATCCCTGCGCTGCTCCAGTGGTTATTTCCTTACTTTGTGGGCCGTCACTTGTGTCGTATAGTAGTTTCCTGTCTTTAAGATAGCTTCATATCATTTTCATCAGGTGGAGGGGCGTTTTGAAGCGGCTTTCTAGTGCGTCGATCATATTTGACCATTTTGCGCTATTGAATGCATTCCTTATGTCAATTGTTGCAAGGAGGACTATTGGTCTCGAGAAAGTGTTCTTTCGATGAGCTTTTTCCACAGTTCCGATGGTGGACCTGCCTGGTCTGAAGCCGTGTTGTCGCTCTGATAGGCCTCCAGCGTCGTTTATGGCGGCTATGATGCGGGGTTTCAGCAGTCTTTCTAGTAGCTTTCCTGCTGTATCTAGCATGCATAGAGGTCGGTATGCTGATTGTGTTCCTGGATCTCTTTTGCCTTTGCATATTAGGGTCAGATGCTGCCTCTTCCATATTTCTGGGGAAATACCCTCGTTCAGACATGCATTATACATGGATAGCAGTAAGTGCGGCATTCCGTAGTGATTAGCTTTAACACTTGCACTGGTATACCGTCAGGATTAGGGGCTTTTTGGTCTTTAGAGTGTTTGCTGCAGTGTTCACTTTCTCCAAGGCGAAAGGCAGACATGAGCTCTCTTGCGTATGTTCTGGTGGGTCTCTTCCCAGATCATGGGTTGGGAACAGAGTGTATACGATGTTCTCCATAGCTGCGGCGTTTAACTCAGGGGTAGACTGTTTTGCTCCGAGTTTTTTCATCACGATCTTGTATCCGAGACCCCACGGATTTTTGTTTATATCGTTAGGTAGCTCTTCCTTTCTTTGGCTTTGCTATTGCGTCTTTCAGCTCAGTTTTCGCAGTTTTATATTCCATATGCTCTTCCATTCCGTTTCTTCCTCTTCTTCGGGCTCTTGTATATCGTCGTCTTTTGCGCAGGCAAGTTTGTCTAAGGTTTCGGACGTCGTCCGTCCACCAGTAAACTGCTTTCTTTGGATGTTTGCCTTTTATTTTAGGCATTGCTACTTTACATGCCTGAGTGATGGTGCTCAGAGTTGCTTGGACGATCAGCCTAGCAATGCTACTTGCGTGGTATTTTCGTGGGTTTTCATCTATGGCTGCGAAGAGCTTTTCTGAGTCTAGCTTGAAAGCGTTCCATTTACGTGTCCCTCTTCATATCGTCGTTGCTGGATTTTTATCTGGGCCTATGAGGTAGGATATGTATTGGTGGACGCTACCAGTATAGTCTTCCAAAACTTTCCACTCGCGCAGCTGGCTTGCGAATCCTTCGTACACCATCGTGATATCGAGTGTTGTGCCGTTGCATCCTGGCCTTCTGAAGGTAGTTTGGGATCCTCTATTTGCGACGATAAGGCCTAATCTAGCCGCAATGTCGAGAATTTTCCGGCCCCTTGTCGGTGTGCCCCATTCCGTGGCCTTGGCGTTGACGTCTCCGGCTATGATTAAGTGACGGTTTCTTTGTCGTGCATTATCCTCTATAGCATCGGGCTTTGCTTGGAAGTCTATGATAGGGTCGCTCGGTGTCAGGTAGCAACTTATTTCCGTAATGCTTTCGTTTTCTATCCAGACAAACCCGTTTCCTCTCCCGCTGTTTGTTTTTTTGAAACTACTATTTTCCGTTTCCCATATTGCCGCTGTTGCGGTGGTGTGTTCCAGCCATGTTCCATCTTGCGCTATTTTGTATTGCTCGCTAAAGATTGCTACCTCTGTTCCGAGTTCCAGCATGTGCTGCCGCAGGAAGTTGTCAGCCGTTTTGCTTCTGTGCATGTTGCACTGTACGATCTTCATGTCCTTGTTTTTTCTCTATACGACTCGCATGACCGAGATCCTGGGATGTAATCTGTTTGGGTATGCTTATGTTCTACGCAGAGACAACAGCTTAGTGAATTTTTGCAGTCTTTCAGCTTGTGTCCGCGTTTTTCATATCTTATACATAATCCTTGCACTTTCCGGTCGGGCCCTTTGCATTCCCACTGTAAGTGGCCGAAGTCGAAGCATCTGTAGCATTTTTTGACTTCCTTCATAAGCTTCGTCCTGCAGCTGATCCATCCCATTTTTATGTGACCTTCTTTTAGTACCCTATTTGCGCTATCAGCTGTCAGCGTCACATATGCGCGTATTTGTTCGCGAGTATTTGGAGCGCTTGCCCTCACTGCGATTTCTTCATCTGAATTCTCTAGCACACGTCTTACGGAGGTCGTGACTTCTGCTGCGGTGGATAAGGAGTCGAGGTCTCGTTCTCAGTTGTGGCTTTCTGCCTTAGCTTGCTTACAGAAGCTATACGACATAGATTTCTCGTGAGAGCATTTTGGAGCTCTGGTTTCGGTTTTTTTCCTTTCTTTAGATGTAGGAGCAGGGTGCCTGATTTTGTTTTCCGTATTGCTCAGACTTCCACTTTCTCTTGGTCTGTCATGAGGTGTTGCCGGATGTTTTGAAGCACCTCCGCGTAGCTCCGGCCTTCTGCCGGTTTGATTATCACTGCTTCTGGTCGAACTTTTGTTCTGGGTGCCCGTTTCTGCTTCTGGAGCTTGTCATCTTTTTCTCCTTGAGTTTGCTCTTCGCTTTGATGCCGTTTTGGCTGCTGTTTCCTTCTTCCTTTTACTACGTGCCACACAGTATTTCCGGCTCCTCGCCACCTTTTCTCTGACTCCTGTTCAATTGGGCTTGGTGCCGTTCGTTTGGAAAGAGTTGTCACTGGCGTTGAAACATCGGCTTGTTCGTTGCATGCATCCAAGAAACTAGTTGTGTTCATGCGTCTCGTGACCCTTTCTGCCTTTTTCCAGTTTCGGCGCAGGCTACCGATAATATCGAAGAGTTTGTCTAGCTCAGATATCCCATTTTATACATCGGTACTTATATTTTTCTGTCTTAGCATTGCCAACTTCATCTTTTTCAGGGTAGCGCTACACTTTAAAAAGGCTTCATCCTATTTTTCTCTCATCTTCCGAATGAATTCCTGCCTTGGAGAGTTGTGTCCAGTTGCTACATCCTGTTCCGCTCTCATCTTTCGAATTAATTCCTGCCTTGGAGAGTTGTGTCCATTTCCTAGGTATCGGTCGGTAGCCGGAGTCCTATTACTAATTTTCCTGATTGCTTACGCTGATGCAGGCATAGGGGAGGCGGTTTCATCCAGGCAAATCGTTTGGATTGCCCTCTCATTTCCTATCTGGCGGCGAGCGCAAAATTCTGCTTTGTCTTCGGAAGGCATTCAATTCGTCGTCCATTTGTCCTTTTTGGTTTTGTGCTGGCGTGTTGTTTTTGTTGTTTTCTTTGTTCACTCTGTAAGGGTCCCCGCTTCAAGCCGCTATCTTCGCACGATTGTACAGTTGCATTTTCGGTCCCTGTGGTTATCTGTGTATTTGAAGGGAGGCCACACGAGGGTTGACACGAAACCTTATGGGAATTCCTGTTCAGAGCCAGGACCATAGCACTAGTCAGGATTGAAATCAATTGAGCCTGTATCGCCAACCTAATGGCGACGTATTGTCGAACGTACTTGAAGCCCTGCCAAAGTTTTAACGGGACGGAGGCGCCTATGACATTACCCTGAAAGCCATTTCTGCAAGATGTTATACAAGTTAACAGAGTCGTTCCTCCTGTCACGTATGCTGGGTTAAGTCACTGACATTGGCGCACATTCATACATACATCATCATCCGCATTATGGTCATGATCACCAGCGTAATCAAATGGGCTTGACAACAGCGTACCAACGCTCTCGATCTTTTCATGTTTTCGACGCGCTTAAATATCGGGACTACATATTATAAAAAATGCACCCACGCTTACGGTAGCCAACCCAAGCTCTTTACGCTACAACAACACTGAGATAATGCAGGCCAGTTTTTTACCGACAGCTGCGCTACAGCACACATACATTATTCATCAGCGTAAGCAATTGCACTTGACAACAGCGTACCAACGCTCTCAACATTTTCTTGTTGCTGATGCGCCAAAATATCAGGACTTTGATAAAAATACACCCACGCTTACGGCAGATAAGCCGAGCCCTTTTATGCACCTCGTTCGTGACAACAACACTGACACCTAAAGCAGACTAGTTTTGTAAGTTTAGAGTTAGAAACAATCAGTTTAAGAAATCAATTGTAAAGTTGAGTTGAAAGAGGCGAGTTGTATCGCCATCAATAAATCACCACAAAAAGGCAATTATTAACTGGCGCCCAACGTGGGGCTCTTAAAAGGACAAAGGACCTATTAAGGACCCTAAGGATCTAAGCTATTTTTGAAAGGACAAAAGACTCAAGGATTTCTAAGGAGCTGTTTATAAAAAAAAACAAGAAGGATTCATATGGAGCTGATTTGTTAAATTCTACATTATGAGAAAAAAACTGTAAGTGATTTTTCAAAATATTTTCAAGTGGTTTAAAATTAAAATTAAAAAGTGTATCTAAAAATAAATCATTTATTGAAAATAAAGTGGAGTAAAGTGAATTTTTGTGATTAAAACTTCATAGAAGGTTAGTGAAAATACTTTATAAAAGTTGACCAAAAAAAATATATTTAGTTTATTTTTAAATGTGCAAGCATTTGTTTTCGGAACTATAATCAGCTGAACATAGTTTGTAGCTTTTTTTGGCCATCTGCGTATTTCCGAATTAAAATATAATAAGTGTAATTAAAGTTAATTAAACTTTTGGTGTCCACTTGTAGTTATAGTTTTTCATATTGCAATTTGTTTAATGTGTTGAAAATTTTTAAGTCAGCATCAATTTAATTTGCTTTCGAATACTTTTTGTGGTTTATTTCTGCCAAAGTAGTGAAAATAAATCTGTTATGTTAGCTTAAAGTAATAATCTGCGCATTATAATGATTTGACATATATTTCATTTTCATAAAGAATTGTATCCGCTTTGTTTAAACTCGTGTAAAGAACTAAGGTGATCTATTTGCTGCTAGTGTTTTCAGGGTAACTTTTTGAAAGCTATTGTCACGTTTATTAAACCCAGACTTAGAGCAGAAAAACTTTTTGTCGTGGCAAAATGAGTTTTAGTAGGGATGAAGTGATAGCAATCGTCAATGAGAAGAATGAGCGAACTAGACTAGAGTTAGCCGAACAATTAAATATTTTAACTCTTGAAATTAAACGCCTTCAACCGCCTAGCGTTGAATCTTACCATCCAGTTTCAATAAATCCATTAGTTACGGAAAATACTGCGAGTTTGGACCTAATAAAATCTCTCCCAGAATTCAAGGGTGATTGCACATCCTACCCAGCGTGGCGAAGTGCCGCGGTATTCGCCTTGAACTATTATAAGGAGGGGTCCGAAAAATATTATATAGCCATGGGTATATTTAGAAACAAAATTATAGACTCGGCTAACTCCACTCTTGCCTCCTATAGTACAGTTCTCAATTTTAAAGTTATTATTGCCAGATTAGATCAGGAGTATTCAGATAAGAGACCGTTATATGTATTGGAAAACGAGCTTAGTATTCTGAGACAGGGGAATTCGTCTATCGATGAATTTTATAGCAAGGTGGAAAAACAGCTGTCGCTTATAATAAATAAGCAAATTATGACCAACAGTGGAAGAAGTGATATTATCGAAGCTATAAATGAACGCGCTAGAGGGAATGCCTTACGTGTTTTTATATCAGGTCTTCGTCGCCCAATGTGCGATATTCTCTTCTCTGCTGGTCCTAAAGACTTACCTTCTGCCCTTGCTGTTGCTCAGGAGCTAAAAACTAATTACAGGCGTATTGAGTTTGCTGAAGCTTATGCTGCAGGTAACGCATCTAAACCAAATATGCCAACACAAGCAATGTATCCGCCCCAAACTATAACTCAGAATAGTCGGCCATTTTTACGTTGCACTCAAGGTAATGCAAATAGGCCAACTCCCATGGAAGTTGATAATGGATCAAGTTTTTATAGACAGAAGGCTAACCTTCCTAAAATACAACAACGATATAAAAGCAACAACATACAAACATTTCCGGTTCAATCACCAAATTATAATTTTGGGGCACAGCATTCTAATCCTAATTTGACAGGGATGTTTAAGCGTTCTCGTGAGCAATTGCACTCAGGTCGATCACCATTTCGCAAAATACAAAAGGTTAATTTCATGCCAGATGAAATAGGAGCTTCTTCAAACAATGATCAATTACAGGTTTGCACAGATGACCTAGTTCAAGATATTGATTATCAAAATGAACATTATTATGATTATAATTGTAATTATAATAATCAAACTTATGAAGGAAAAGATGCCATTGAAGAAAACGGTGATGAAATTAATTTTTTAGAATAAAGTCGCTCCTGCCTTTTATTACAAAGAAAACCAAAAACGGACAGGAGCTCCGGATTTTAATTGATACCGGCACTTCAAAAAACTACATAAAGGACCTTCCCTTTCTTCAAGGAATTAAGCCTTTAGAACACCATTTTAAATTAAAGTCTATAAACGGCGAAAATATCATAAATAAAAAATGTTTAATAAATATTCTGGACAATACCTCAACGTTTTTCTTGCTTTCCAGTCTAAGCACGTTTGATGGTATCATAGGGTACGATTTTTTGAAACAAATTGATGCAAAAATTGATACCGTTAAAGGGTATTTATTTTACCGCAATGGTAAAATAAAATTACAGTATTTATCGTGTAACCAAGTTAACTCCATTTTGATAGAAGAAGAATCTGTTCCATCATTAGTTCGGACTAGATTTCGTCAAATTATAAATAAAAACATAAATGCTTTTGCCGATCCCAATAGAGCGTTGCCATACAACACTGCCGTAAAAGCCAGAATTCGCACAAATACGAATGAACCAATCTATAGCAAAAGTTACCCATATCCCATTTCTGTTGCGCCTTTCATCAATAATGAAATTAAAACCCTACTCAGAGATGGTATCATTAGGGAATCGTGTTCACCGTACAATTCTCCTGTACATGTTGTGAATAAAAAAGGCTTCGATGAAGACGGTAAACAAAAATTAAGGTTGGTTATCGACTTCAGAAAACTTAATGAGGTAACAATTCCGGATCGATACCCTATACCGGATACATCGGTTATTTTGGCAAATTTGGGTTGTTCAAAATTTTTCACCACATTGGACCTAAAGTCGGGGTTTCATCAAATTATTTTAAGTGAGGAGGATAGACAAAAAACCGCTTTTAACATAAATAATGGGAAATACGAATTTTCTCGGTTGCCCTTTGGTCTAAGGAATGCACCTAGTATATTCCAAAGGACCATTGACGATATTTTACGCGACTTTATTGGAAAATTTTGTCATGTTTATGTCGATGACATAATCATATATTCTCCTAATGAAGACACACATTTAAATCATATCGACTGTATCCTTCAGAAGCTTGAGAAAGCGGGAATGAGAGTATCCGCCGAAAAGTCTAAGTTTTTTAAAACTGATGTTGAATTTTTAGGCTTTGTTGTTTCCGAAAAAGGTATTAAGACCTGTCCAGATAAGATTCACGATATCATAAACTATGAACCTCCACAAACTCTTCGAGCCTTGCGCTCATTTCTTGGTTTATCCGGGTACTACCGCCGTTTCGTGAAGGATTACGCTGCCATTGTAAAACCTTTAACTATTTATCTGCGAGGGGAAAATGGACAAGTAGGTGCGAGAAATTCCAAAAACGTCAAAATAAATTTTGACTCAGATGCGCTTGGCGCATTTGAAAGAATAAAAAAGATATTAGCTTCTGAAGACGTGCTTCTCCAGTATCCCGATTACAATAAACCCTTCGAATTTACTACTGATGCTTCCTCTACTGCCTTAGGTGCAGTCTTATCCCAAAAAGGGCGACCAATTACAATGATTTCGCGAACACTATCTACTTGTGAACAAAACTATGCGACAAATGAGCGTGAACTTTTAGCAATTGTTTGGGCATTGAAAAAGCTACGACACTATTTGTACGGAATAAGGGATATCCACATTTTTACTGATCACCAACCGCTGATATTTTCGATGTCAGAAAAGAATCCAAATGCAAAAATGAAGAGGTGGCGATCATTTATTGAAGAGTTTTCTCCCGTTTTCCATTTCAAACCCGGAAAGGATAATAAGGTAGCTGACGCACTCTCGCGGCAGTTTGTCCACAGTTTGAGTGATTCCGTTTCTGATGAAACTGTGCATAGCGAATTGTCTTCAAGTAAAACAATCAAGACAGTTAACTGCCCTATAAATCAATTTAAAATTCAGTTGGTGTTAACAAAGTCTTCCTCATTTAATAAAAACACTAAAATTCTTTTTCAAAAACATATTCGTCACACAATAGCATTCGATAACGTTAAAGATCTTGTACAGTGTTTAAAAGGAATCATAAATACAAATGTCACTAACGCGATCCACTGTGATCTAGCAACCTTAGCAGAAATTCAGAATACATTAGTTCTGGCATTCCCCGGTGTTAAATTTCTCCACACAGAGGTCTTGGTCATAGACTTAACTAATACAGATGATCAGTTAGAAACGATAGCAACGGAGCACAATCGAGCTCATCGTGGTTTACACGAAAATTTTCGCCAAATCTCCAGTGAGTACTTTTTCCCAAACATTAAAAAAATGTTGAAAACATTAATAACTAACTGTAAGATATGCTTGGAAAATAAATACCAGCGAAAACCACCTGATCCTGGAATTGGTGAAACTCCCATTCCAAGCCTTCCAGGCGAAATCCTTCACTTAGATATTTTTATAACTGGTAAACAACTTTTCTTGACGTGTCTAGACAAGTTATCAAAATTTGCTATCGTAAAGCCAATTATCTCAAGATCAACAGTTGATATAAAGAATGCTTTATTGGAAATTTTACTGGTATTCGGTAATACCAAAACGATCGTTTCTGATAATGAGAAAGCATTTCAATCGAATACCATTAGGACTTTGCTAAGAGATAATTTCAAAATAGAACAATTTTTCATACCCACCCTTCACAGTGAAAGCAACGGGCAGGTGGAAAGATTCCATTCTACATTGTTGGAAATTTCACGCTGCGTTAAAGAACAACAGAAAATAGTAGAAATTATAGATTTAGTACTATTAGCAACTTTTAAATATAATTATAGCGTACATTCGGTAACGGAAGCGAGACCAACTGACGTCTTTCACAATTTTCCGGTAGAAAAACTTGGCGATATAAGAAAACGACTGCTCGAAACTCAGAATAGAACTTTGCGTAGAACTAACAAAGGTAAAACAGTGAAAACTTATAGCCCCGGAGAGAAAGTTTTTTTGAGACGAAATAAAAGGCTTGGGAATAAATTTGACAAGGTTTTCATTGAGAAGGTTGTTGAAAGGGATCTTGGCACTACAGTATTGATTGATGGAAGAAGAATCCACAAAAGCAAACTTCGTTAAGCAACTACTTTTTTTTTTTAATAAAAAACACCACAACAAATAACGAAATTAAAATATAAAAACCACTTTTTAATGATTTGAACTATCATATTATTTCTCATAAAATATTTATAACTCTTTTGAGAATTGAATTTCTTTAATTCCCATACTTAATATATCTAAGCTTAAGATATTGTTAACGGTAAATTTTAAGTCCTAATTTCTGTGTCAAATAATTATGTCCGCTAATGCGACTCTATGCAAAGAACGAAAGTGAAAAACCATATGTTCGTATCGAATCGAGGACGTTTCACACTTAAGCAGGGGATAGTTAACAGAGTCGTTCCTCCTGTCACGTATGCTGGGTTAAGTCACTGACATTGGCGCACATTCATACATACATCATCATCCGCATTATGGTCATGATCACCAGCGTAATCAAATGGGCTTGACAACAGCGTACCAACGCTCTCGATCTTTTCATGTTTTCGACGCGCTTAAATATCGGGACTACATATTATAAAAAATGCACCCACGCTTACGGTAGCCAACCCAAGCTCTTTACGCTACAACAACACTGAGATAATGCAGGCCAGTTTTTTACCGACAGCTGCGCTACAGCACACATACATTATTCATCAGCGTAAGCAATTGCACTTGACAACAGCGTACCAACGCTCTCAACATTTTCTTGTTGCTGATGCGCCAAAATATCAGGACTTTGATAAAAATACACCCACGCTTACGGCAGATAAGCCGAGCCCTTTTATGCACCTCGTTCGTGACAACAACACTGACACCTAAAGCAGACTAGTTTTGTAAGTTTAGAGTTAGAAACAATCAGTTTAAGAAATCAATTGTAAAGTTGAGTTGAAAGAGGCGAGTTGTATCGCCATCAATAAATCACCACAAAAAGGCAATTATTAACTGGCGCCCAACGTGGGGCTCTTAAAAGGACAAAGGACCTATTAAGGACCCTAAGGATCTAAGCTATTTTTGAAAGGACAAAAGACTCAAGGATTTCTAAGGAGCTGTTTATAAAAAAAAACAAGAAGGATTCATATGGAGCTGATTTGTTAAATTCTACATTATGAGAAAAAAACTGTAAGTGATTTTTCAAAATATTTTCAAGTGGTTTAAAATTAAAATTAAAAAGTGTATCTAAAAATAAATCATTTATTGAAAATAAAGTGGAGTAAAGTGAATTTTTGTGATTAAAACTTCATAGAAGGTTAGTGAAAATACTTTATAAAAGTTGACCAAAAAAAATATATTTAGTTTATTTTTAAATGTGCAAGCATTTGTTTTCGGAACTATAATCAGCTGAACATAGTTTGTAGCTTTTTTTGGCCATCTGCGTATTTCCGAATTAAAATATAATAAGTGTAATTAAAGTTAATTAAACTTTTGGTGTCCACTTGTAGTTATAGTTTTTCATATTGCAATTTGTTTAATGTGTTGAAAATTTTTAAGTCAGCATCAATTTAATTTGCTTTCGAATACTTTTTGTGGTTTATTTCTGCCAAAGTAGTGAAAATAAATCTGTTATGTTAGCTTAAAGTAATAATCTGCGCATTATAATGATTTGACATATATTTCATTTTCATAAAGAATTGTATCCGCTTTGTTTAAACTCGTGTAAAGAACTAAGGTGATCTATTTGCTGCTAGTGTTTTCAGGGTAACTTTTTGAAAGCTATTGTCACGTTTATTAAACCCAGACTTAGAGCAGAAAAACTTTTTGTCGTGGCAAAATGAGTTTTAGTAGGGATGAAGTGATAGCAATCGTCAATGAGAAGAATGAGCGAACTAGACTAGAGTTAGCCGAACAATTAAATATTTTAACTCTTGAAATTAAACGCCTTCAACCGCCTAGCGTTGAATCTTACCATCCAGTTTCAATAAATCCATTAGTTACGGAAAATACTGCGAGTTTGGACCTAATAAAATCTCTCCCAGAATTCAAGGGTGATTGCACATCCTACCCAGCGTGGCGAAGTGCCGCGGTATTCGCCTTGAACTATTATAAGGAGGGGTCCGAAAAATATTATATAGCCATGGGTATATTTAGAAACAAAATTATAGACTCGGCTAACTCCACTCTTGCCTCCTATAGTACAGTTCTCAATTTTAAAGTTATTATTGCCAGATTAGATCAGGAGTATTCAGATAAGAGACCGTTATATGTATTGGAAAACGAGCTTAGTATTCTGAGACAGGGGAATTCGTCTATCGATGAATTTTATAGCAAGGTGGAAAAACAGCTGTCGCTTATAATAAATAAGCAAATTATGACCAACAGTGGAAGAAGTGATATTATCGAAGCTATAAATGAACGCGCTAGAGGGAATGCCTTACGTGTTTTTATATCAGGTCTTCGTCGCCCAATGTGCGATATTCTCTTCTCTGCTGGTCCTAAAGACTTACCTTCTGCCCTTGCTGTTGCTCAGGAGCTAAAAACTAATTACAGGCGTATTGAGTTTGCTGAAGCTTATGCTGCAGGTAACGCATCTAAACCAAATATGCCAACACAAGCAATGTATCCGCCCCAAACTATAACTCAGAATAGTCGGCCATTTTTACGTTTCACTCAAGGTAATGCAAATAGGCCAACTCCCATGGAAGTTGATAATGGATCAAGTTTTTATAGACAGAAGGCTAACCTTCCTAAAATACAACAACGATATAAAAGCAACAACATACAAACATTTCCGGTTCAATCACCAAATTATAATTTTGGGGCACAGCATTCTAATCCTAATTTGACAGGGATGTTTAAGCGTTCTCGTGAGCAATTGCACTCAGGTCGATCACCATTTCGCAAAATACAAAAGGTTAATTTCATGCCAGATGAAATAGGAGCTTCTTCAAACAATGATCAATTACAGGTTTGCACAGATGACCTAGTTCAAGATATTGATTATCAAAATGAACATTATTATGATTATAATTGTAATTATAATAATCAAACTTATGAAGGAAAAGATGCCATTGAAGAAAACGGTGATGAAATTAATTTTTTAGAATAAAGTCGCTCCTGCCTTTTATTACAAAGAAAACCAAAAACGGACAGGAGCTCCGGATTTTAATTGATACCGGCACTTCAAAAAACTACATAAAGGACCTTCCCTTTCTTCAAGGAATTAAGCCTTTAGAACACCATTTTAAATTAAAGTCTATAAACGGCGAAAATATCATAAATAAAAAATGTTTAATAAATATTCTGGACAATACCTCAACGTTTTTCTTGCTTTCCAGTCTAAGCACGTTTGATGGTATCATAGGGTACGATTTTTTGAAACAAATTGATGCAAAAATTGATACCGTTAAAGGGTATTTATTTTACCGCAATGGTAAAATAAAATTACAGTATTTATCGTGTAACCAAGTTAACTCCATTTTGATAGAAGAAGAATCTGTTCCATCATTAGTTCGGACTAGATTTCGTCAAATTATAAATAAAAACATAAATGCTTTTGCCGATCCCAATAGAGCGTTGCCATACAACACTGCCGTAAAAGCCAGAATTCGCACAAATACGAATGAACCAATCTATAGCAAAAGTTACCCATATCCCATTTCTGTTGCGCCTTTCATCAATAATGAAATTAAAACCCTACTCAGAGATGGTATCATTAGGGAATCGTGTTCACCGTACAATTCTCCTGTACATGTTGTGAATAAAAAAGGCTTCGATGAAGACGGTAAACAAAAATTAAGGTTGGTTATCGACTTCAGAAAACTTAATGAGGTAACAATTCCGGATCGATACCCTATACCGGATACATCGGTTATTTTGGCAAATTTGGGTTGTTCAAAATTTTTCACCACATTGGACCTAAAGTCGGGGTTTCATCAAATTATTTTAAGTGAGGAGGATAGACAAAAAACCGCTTTTAACATAAATAATGGGAAATACGAATTTTCTCGGTTGCCCTTTGGTCTAAGGAATGCACCTAGTATATTCCAAAGGACCATTGACGATATTTTACGCGACTTTATTGGAAAATTTTGTCATGTTTATGTCGATGACATAATCATATATTCTCCTAATGAAGACACACATTTAAATCATATCGACTGTATCCTTCAGTATCCTTCAGAAGCTTGAGAAAGCGGGAATGAGAGTATCCGCCGAAAAGTCTAAGTTTTTTAAAACTGATGTTGAATTTTTAGGCTTTGTTGTTTCCGAAAAAGGTATTAAGACCTGTCCAGATAAGATTCACGATATCATAAACTATGAACCTCCACAAACTCTTCGAGCCTTGCGCTCATTTCTTGGTTTATCCGGGTACTACCGCCGTTTCGTGAAGGATTACGCTGCCATTGTAAAACCTTTAACTATTTATCTGCGAGGGGAAAATGGACAAGTAGGTGCGAGAAATTCCAAAAACGTCAAAATAAATTTTGACTCAGATGCGCTTGGCGCATTTGAAAGAATAAAAAAGATATTAGCTTCTGAAGACGTGCTTCTCCAGTATCCCGATTACAATAAACCCTTCGAATTTACTACTGATGCTTCCTCTACTGCCTTAGGTGCAGTCTTATCCCAAAAAGGGCGACCAATTACAATGATTTCGCGAACACTATCTACTTGTGAACAAAACTATGCGACAAATGAGCGTGAACTTTTAGCAATTGTTTGGGCATTGAAAAAGCTACGACACTATTTGTACGGAATAAGGGATATCCACATTTTTACTGATCACCAACCGCTGATATTTTCGATGTCAGAAAAGAATCCAAATGCAAAAATGAAGAGGTGGCGATCATTTATTGAAGAGTTTTCTCCCGTTTTCCATTTCAAACCCGGAAAGGATAATAAGGTAGCTGACGCACTCTCGCGGCAGTTTGTCCACAGTTTGAGTGATTCCGTTTCTGATGAAACTGTGCATAGCGAATTGTCTTCAAGTAAAACAATCAAGACAGTTAACTGCCCTATAAATCAATTTAAAATTCAGTTGGTGTTAACAAAGTCTTCCTCATTTAATAAAAACACTAAAATTCTTTTTCAAAAACATATTCGTCACACAATAGCATTCGATAACGTTAAAGATCTTGTACAGTGTTTAAAAGGAATCATAAATACAAATGTCACTAACGCGATCCACTGTGATCTAGCAACCTTAGCAGAAATTCAGAATACATTAGTTCTGGCATTCCCCGGTGTTAAATTTCTCCACACAGAGGTCTTGGTCATAGACTTAACTAATACAGATGATCAGTTAGAAACGATAGCAACGGAGCACAATCGAGCTCATCGTGGTTTACACGAAAATTTTCGCCAAATCTCCAGTGAGTACTTTTTCCCAAACATTAAAAAAATGTTGAAAACATTAATAACTAACTGTAAGATATGCTTGGAAAATAAATACCAGCGAAAACCACCTGATCCTGGAATTGGTGAAACTCCCATTCCAAGCCTTCCAGGCGAAATCCTTCACTTAGATATTTTTATAACTGGTAAACAACTTTTCTTGACGTGTCTAGACAAGTTATCAAAATTTGCTATCGTAAAGCCAATTATCTCAAGATCAACAGTTGATATAAAGAATGCTTTATTGGAAATTTTACTGGTATTCGGTAATACCAAAACGATCGTTTCTGATAATGAGAAAGCATTTCAATCGAATACCATTAGGACTTTGCTAAGAGATAATTTCACAATAGAACAATTTTTCATACCCACCCTTCACAGTGAAAGCAACGGGCAGGTGGAAAGATTCCATTCTACATTGTTGGAAATTTCACGCTGCGTTAAAGAACAACAGAAAATAGTAGAAATTATAGATTTAGTACTATTAGCAACTTTTAAATATAATTATAGCGTACATTCGGTAACGGAAGCGAGACCAACTGACGTCTTTCACAATTTTCCGGTAGAAAAACTTGGCGATATAAGAAAACGACTGCTCGAAACTCAGAATAGAACTTTGCGTAGAACTAACAAAGGTAAAACAGTGAAAACTTATAGCCCCGGAGAGAAAGTTTTTTTGAGACGAAATAAAAGGCTTGGGAATAAATTTGACAAGGTTTTCATTGAGAAGGTTGTTGAAAGGGATCTTGGCACTACAGTATTGATTGATGGAAGAAGAATCCACAAAAGCAAACTTCGTTAAGCAACTACGTTTTTTTTTTAATAAAAAAAAGCACAACAAATAACGAAATTAAAATATAAAAACCACTTTTTAATGATTTGAACTATCATATTATTTCTCATAAAATATTTATAACTCTTTTGAGAATTGAATTTCTTTAATTCCCATACTTAATATATCTAAGCTTAAGATATTGTTAACGGTAAATTTTAAGTCCTAATTTCTGTGTCAAATAATTATGTCCGCTAATGCGACTCTATGCAAAGAACGAAAGTGAAAAACCATATGTTCGTATCGAATCGAGGACGTTTCGCACTTAAGCAGGGGATAGTTAACAGAGTCGTTCCTCCTGTCACGTATGCTGGGTTAAGTCACTGACATTGGCGCACATTCATACATACATCATCATCCGCATTATGGTCATGATCACCAGCGTAATCAAATGGGCTTGACAACAGCGTACCAACGCTCTCGATCTTTTCATGTTTTCGACGCGCTTAAATATCGGGACTACATATTATAAAAAATGCACCCACGCTTACGGTAGCCAACGCAAGCTCTTTACGCTACAACAACACTGAGATAATGCAGGCCAGTTTTTTACCGACAGCTGCGCTACAGCACACATACATTATTCATCAGCGTAAGCAATTGCACTTGACAACAGCGTACCAACGCTCTCAACATTTTCTTGTTGCTGATGCGCCAAAATATCAGGACTTTGATAAAAATACACCCACGCTTACGGCAGATAAGCCGAGCCCTTTTATGCACCTCGTTCGTGACAACAACACTGACACCTAAAGCAGACTAGTTTTGTAAGTTTAGAGTTAGAAACAATCAGTTTAAGAAATCAATTGTAAAGTTGAGTTGAAAGAGGCGAGTTGTATCGCCATCAATAAATCACCACAAAAAGGCAATTATTAACTTACACATACGTAAACACCATAGATATTCTGTTATCAGTTCCCTTCAGTAAAATTGAGAACCAGTCACAAAAAATTTAGTTCCAGAGCTAGCCATTTCGCATCAGGTTTGGGACCGGTTGCGCAAACGACAATTAAAAGACTGTTCGATGTATCGGCGCAACAGGTTATTATCGATAATCGCTCATCTGCAAAATCAGCTGGTTACCCTGATCCCTATTTATGAAAAGAAATTGTGCTGCGTGTTAAGTGCTACATTTGCGATTTGTTGTTAAAGTGAATAAAAGTGAATGAAAATAAGCAAAATAATGAGTAAGCGGAATTTAAAGAGATTAATTAAAAAGCAAAGGGACATTTACTTAAACAGTCTCCGTGGTGAAAAGTTTGACGAGGTAGAAATAGCAGAATCAGAAGTGATTGGTGCAACAGGAGAGATTCAGCCAGAGGTTGGGATTGAAACAAGTGTGTTAAATGAAGAAACAAGTGAATTAAATGAAGAACCAAGTTTAAAATAAAAACTTGCGAAATGGTTTATTAAAAATAGACCTTGACGGGAAAGTTTTGAAGAGTTGTTACTAATTTTACGTAGCGAAAACTTGGATGTGCCGCGAAGTGCTGAGACATTGTTTGTAAAGCATAGACAGCGTGCAATCATCAAGAATGTTTCTCCGGGTTCCTATTGTCACATCGGTGTAAGACAATAGTTACAGAAAGCATCAAATATTTTACTAAACTACAGGTCTATTGTAGTAGATATTAATATTGATGGCTTACCCTTGTACAGAAGTTCCCGCACTCAGCTGTGGCCAATATTAATTAGAATAGTTAATGTTGAAAACATTTCAGTTTTTCCTGTTGGAATTTACTTGGGTACCAAAAAGCCAGACTGCCTTGAAACCTTTTTATATTCATTTGTACAGGAAATTAAGGATATAATAGCAAATGGGGTAGAAATTTTAGGCCACAGCATCAAAGTTGAAATTCGTTGCATTGTGTGCGATGCCCCAGTTAAAGCATTTATTTGCGGTATTCCTGGTCACGTATCGGTAAATGGCTGTGCAATATGTACCCAAGTGGGCCGAAAAAATCAGAATACACTTGTTTATAGCGTAGACAGCGGAGAATTAGTGTCGGATGACGATTTTACTAACAGAG
>CM050322.1:49275005-49295853 GCA_027475135.1 Bactrocera correcta
AAAAGATTACGGAATTCTTCCAAATGTACTGTCATTATGCCGCCATGGCTTTGTATCAACTTCAATACGTTAAAGAAGGTTAATTATTTTAAATATGTTAAACTAATGGTTTGAAGCATTTTGATATCGCTTGCTAAATGAATATATACAAGAAAGTCGAATTTATGCCTAAATATAAGATAACGGTATTCTTCTAAATGCAGTGCAGTTATACCGTCAAGGCTTTATGTAGACTTCAGTGCGTTAAAGAAGGTTTATTAACTTAAATATTTTAAACTAATGATTTGAAGCATTTCGACATCGATTGCTAAATGTGTATATACAAGAAAATCGACTTTATACCTAAATATAAGATTACGGAATTCTTCCAAATGTACTGTCGTAATGCCGCCATGGCTTTGTATCAAGTTCAATACGTTAAAGAAGGTTAATTATTTTAAATATGTTAAACTAATGCTTTGAAGCATTTCGATATCGACTGCTAAATGTGTAAATACAAGAAAATCGACTTTACACCTAAATATAAAATTATAACATTACGGAATTCTTATAAATGCACTGCCGTTATACCGTTAAGGCTTTATGTAGACTTCAGTAAGCTAAAAAATGTTTATTAACTTAATATGTTAAACTAATGATTTGAAGCATTTCGATATCGATTGCTAAATGTATATATACAAGAAAATCGACTTTATACCTAAATATAAGATAACGGAATTCTTCTAAATGCACTGCCGTTATGCCGTTAAGGCTTTATGTAGACTTCAGTGAGTTAAAGAAGGTTTATTAACTTAAATATGTTAAACTAATGGTTTGAAGCATTTCGATATCGATTGCTTAATGCATATATACAAGAAAATCGACTTTATACCTAAATATAAAATTATAACATTATGGAATTCTTCTAACTGCACTGCCGTTATGCCATTAGGGCTTTATGTAGACTTAAGTGCGTTAAAGAAGGTTTATTAACTTAAATATGTTAAACTAATGATTTGAAGCATTTCGATGTCGATTGCTAAATGTGTATACAAGAAAATCGAATTTATACCTAAATATAAGATTACGGAATTCTTCTACATCCACTACCGTTATGCCAACTTCAGATCGTTAAAGAAGGTTTATTAACTTAAATATGTTAAACTAATGAGTTGAAGCATTTCGATATCGATTGCGAAATGTGTATATACAAGAAAATCGATTTTATATCTAAATAAAAGATTACGGAATTCACCCAAATATACTGCCGTTTTGCCGTTATGGCTTTATTTAAACTTCAGTAAGATAAAGAAGTTTAATTAATCTAATTATGCTAACCCAGTTATTTGCAGATTTTCGATATAGATTGCTAAATGTGTAAATCCAACAAAATCGACTTTACACCTTAATATAAAATTATAACATTACGGAATTCTTCTAAATGCACTGCCGTTATACCGTTAAGGCTTTATGTAGACTTCAGTAAGCTAAAAAATGTTTATTAACTTAATATGTTAAACTAATGATTGGAAGCATTTCGATATCGATAGCTAAATATGTATATACAAGAAAATCGACTTTATACCTAAATATAAGATTATGGAATTCTTCTACGTGCACTGCAGTTATGCCTCCATGGCTATATGCCCACTTCAGATCGTTAAAGAAGGTTTATTAACTTAAATATGTTAAACTAATGATTTGAAGCATTTCGATATCGATTGCTAAATGTGTATATACAAGAAAATCGAATTTATACCTAAATATAAGATAACGGAATTCTTATAAATGCACTGCCGTTATGCCATTAGGGCTTTATGTAGACATAAGTGCGTTAAAGAAGGTTTATTAACATAAATATGTTAAACTAATGATTTGAAGCATTTCGATATCGATTGCTAAATGAGTATATACAAGAAAATCGAATTCATACCTAAATATAAGATTGCGTAATTCTTCTAAATGCACTGCCGTTATGCCGTTATGGCTTTATATTAACTTCAATTCGTTAAAGAAGGTTTATTAACTTAAATATGTTAAACCAGTTATTTGAAGCATTTCGATATCGAATGCTTAATGCATATATATAAGAAAATCGACTTTATACCTAAATATAAGACTACGGAATTCTTCCAAATGTACTGTCGTTATGGCTTTATATCAACTTCAATACGTTAAAGAAGGTTAATTATTTTAAATATGTTAAACTAATGGTTTGAAGCATTTTGATATCGCTTGCTATATGAATATATACAAGAAAGTCGAATTTATACCTAAATATAAGATAACGGTATTCTTCTAAATGCACTGCCGTTATGCCGTTAAGGCTTTATGTAGACTTCAGTAAGCTAAAAAATGTTTATTAACTTAAATATGTTAAACTAATGATTTGAAGCATTTCGATATCGATTGCTAAATGTGTATATACAAGAAAATCGACTTTATACCCAAATATAAGATTACGGAATTCTTCCAAATGTACTGTCATTATGCCGCCATGGCTTTGTATCAACTTCAATACGTTAAAGAAGGTTAATTATTTTAAATATGTTAAACTGATGGTTTGAGGCATTTTGACACCGCTTGCTAAATGAATATATACAAGAAAGTCGAATTTATACCTAAATATAAGATAACGGAATTCTTCTAAATGCAGTGCAGTTATACCGTCAAGGCTTTATGTAGACTTCAGTGCGTTAAAGAAGGTTTATTAACCTTAATATTTTAAACTAATGATTTGAAGCATTTCGATATCGCTTGCCAAATATGTATATACATGAAAATCGAATTTATACCTAAATATAAGATAACGGAATTTTTCTAAATGCACTGCCGTTATGCCGTTAAGGCTTTATGTAGACTTCAGTAAGCTAAAAAATGTTTATTAACTTAAATATGTTAAACTAATGATTTGAAGCATTTCGATTCTTCTAAAGGCACTGCCGTTATGCCATTAGGGCTTTATGTAGACTTCAGTAAGCTAAAAAATGTTTATTAACTTAATATGTTAAACTAATGATTTGAAGCATTTCGATATCGATTGCTAAATGTATATATACAAGAAAATCGACTTTATACCTAAATATAAGATAACGGAATTCTTCTAAATGCACTGCCGTTATGCCGTTAAGGCTTTATGTAGACTTCAGTGAGTTAAAGAAGGTTTATTAACTTAAATATGTTAAACTAATGGTTTGAAGCATTTCGATATCGATTGCTTAATGCATATATACAAGAAAATCGACTTTATACCTAAATATAAAATTATAACATTATGGAATTCTTCTAACTGCACTGCCGTTATGCCATTAGGGCTTTATGTAGACTTAAGTGCTTTAAAGAAGGTTTATTAACTTAAATATGTTAAACTAATGATTTGAAGCATTTCGATATCGATTGCTAAATGTGTATACAAGAAAATCGAATTTATACCTAAATATAAGATTACGGAATTCTTCTACATCCACTACCGTTATGCCAACTTCAGATCATTAAAGAAGGTTTATTAACTTAAATATGTTAAACTAATGAGTTGAAGCATTTCGATATCGATTGCGAAATGTGTATATACAAGAAAATCGATTTTATATCTAAATAAAAGATTACGGAATTCACCCAAATATACTGCCGTTTTGCCGTTATGGCTTTATTTAAACTTCAGTAAGATAAAGAAGTTTAATTAATCTAATTATGCTAACCCAGTTATTTGCAGATTTTCGATATAGATTGCTAAATGTGTAAATCCAACAAAATCGACTTTACACCTTAATATAAAATTATAACATTACGGAATTCTTCTAAATGCACTGCCGTTATACCGTTAAGGCTTTATGTAGACTTCAGTAAGCTAAAAAATGTTTATTAACTTAATATGTTAAACTAATGATTGGAAGCATTTCGATATCGATAGCTAAATATGTATATACAAGAAAATCCACTTTATACCTAAATATAAGATTATGGAATTCTTCTACGTGCACTGCAGTTATGCCTCCATGGCTATATGCCCACTTCAGATCGTTAAAGAAGGTTTATTAACTTAAATATGTTAAACTAATGATTTGAAGCATTTCGATATCGATTGCTAAATGAGTATATACAAGAAAATCGAATTTATACCTAAATATAAGATAACGGAATTCTTATAAATGCACTGCCGTTATGCCATTAGGGCTTTATGTAGACATAAGTGCGTTAAAGAAGGTTTATTAACATAAATATGTTAAACTAATGATTTGAAGCATTTCGATATCGATTGCTAAATGTGCATATACAAGAAAATCGAATTCATACCTAAATATAAGATTGCGTAATTCTTCTAAATGCACTGCCGTTATGCCGTTATGGCTTTATATTAACTTCAATTCGTTAAAGAAGGTTTATTAACTTAAATATGTTAAACCAGTTATTTGAAGCATTTCGATATCGAATGCTTAATGCATATATACAAGAAAACCGACTTTATACCTTAATATAAGACTACGGAATTCTTCCAAATGTACTGTCGTTATGGCTTTATATCAACTTCAATACGTTAAAGAAGGTTCATTAACTTAAATATGTTAAACTAATGATTTGAAGCAATTCGATATCGATAGCTAAATATGTATATACAAGAAAATCCACTTTATACCTAATATAAGATTAGGAATTCTTCTAATGCACTGCAGTTATGCCTATGGTTTATATGCCCACTTCAGATCGTTAAAGAAGGTTTATTAACTTAAATATGTTAAACTAATGATTTGAAGCATTTCGATATCGCTTGCCAAATATGTATATACAAGAAAATCGAATTTATACCTAAATATAAGATAACGGAATTTTTCTAAATGCACTGCCGTTATGCCGTTAAGGCTTTATGTAGACTTCAGTAAGCTAAAAAATGTTTATTAACTTAAATATGTTAAACTAATGATTTGAAGCATTTCGATATCGATTGCTAAATGTGTATATACAAGAAAATCGACTTTATACCTAAATATAAGATTACGGAATTCTTCCAAATGTACTGTCATTATGCCGCCATGGCTTTGTATCAACTTCAATACGTTAAAGAAGGTTAATTATTTTAAATATGTTAAACTGATGGTTTGAGGCATTTTGATATCGCTTGCTAAATGAATATATACAAGAAAGTCGAAATTATACCTAAATATAAGATAACGGAATTCTTCTAAATGCAGTGCAGTTATACCGTCGAGGCTTTATGTAGACTTCAGTGCGTTAAAGAAGGTTTATTAACCTAAATATTTTAAACTAATGATTTGAAGCATTTCGATATCGATTGCTAAATGTGTATATACAAGAAAATCGACTTTATACCTAAATACAAGATTACGGAATTCTTCCAAATGTACTGTCGTTATGCCGCCATGGCTTTGTATCAACTTCAATACGTTAAAGAAGGTTTATTATTTTAAATATGTTAAACTAATGGTTTGAAGCATTTCGATATCGACTGCTAAATGTGTAAATACAAGAAAATCGACTTTACACCTAAATATAAAATTATAACATTACGGAATTCTTATAAATGCACTGCCGTTATACCGTTAAGGCTTTATGAAGACTTCAGTAAGCTAAAAAATGTTTATTAACTTAATATGTTAAACTAATGATTTGAAGCATTTCGATATCGATTGCTAAATGTGTATATAAGTTAATAATTGCCTTTTTGTGGTGATTTATTGATGGCGATACAACTCGCCTCTTTCAACTCAACTTTACAATTGATTTCTTAAACTGATTGTTTCTAACTCTAAACTTACAAAACTAGTCTGCTTTAGGTGTCAGTGTTGTTGTCACGAACGAGGTGCATAAAAGGGCTCGGCTTATCTGCCGTAAGCGTGGGTGTATTTTTATCAAAGTCCTGATATTTTGGCGCATCAGCAACAAGAAAATGTTGAGAGCGTTGGTACGCTGTTGTCAAGTGCAATTGCTTACGCTGATGAATAATGTATGTGTGCTGGTGCGCAGCTGTCGGTAAAAAACTGGCCTGCATTATCTTAGTGTTGTTGTAGCGTAAAGAGCTTGGGTTGGCTACCGTAAGCGTATGTGCATTTTTTATAATATGTAGTCCCGATATTTAAGCGCGTCGAAAACATGAAAAGATCGAGAGCGTTGGTACGCTGTTGTCAAGCCCATTTGATTACGCTGGTGATCATGACCATAATGCGGATGATGATGTATGTATGAATGTGCGCCAATGTCAGTGACTTAACCCAGCATACGTGACAGGAGGAACGACTCTGTTAACTATCCCCTGCTTAAGTGCGAAACGTCCTCGATTCGATACGAACATATGGTTTTTCACTTTCGTTCTTTGCATAGAGTCGCATTAGCGGACATAATTATTTGACACAGAAATTAGGACTTAAAATTTACCGTTAACAATATCTTAAGCTTAGATATATTAAGTATGGGAATTAAAGAAATTCAATTCTCAAAAGAGTTATAAATATTTTATGAGAAATAATATGATAGTTCAAATCATTAAAAAGTGGTTTTTATATTTTAATTTCGTTATTTGTTGTGGTGTTTTTTATTAAAAAAAAAACGTAGTTGCTTAACGAAGTTTGCTTTTGTGGATTCTTCTTCCATCAATCAATACTGTAGTGCCAAGATCCCTTTCAACAACCTTCTCAATGAAAACCTTGTCAAATTTATTCCCAAGCCTTTTATTTCGTCTCAAAAAAACTTTCTCTCCGGGGCTATAAGTTTTCACTGTTTTACCTTTGTTAGTTCTACGCAAAGTTCTATTCTGAGTTTCGAGCAGTCGTTTTCTTATATCGCCAAGTTTTTCTACCGGAAAATTGTGAAAGACGTCAGTTGGTCTCGCTTCCGTTACCGAATGTACGCTATAATTATATTTAAAAGTTGCTAATAGTACTAAATCTATATTTTCTACTATTTTCTGTTGTTCTTTAACGCAGCGTGAAATTTCCAACAATGTAGAATGGAATCTTTCCACCTGCCCGTTGCTTTCACTGTGAAGGGTGGGTATGAAAAATTGTTCTATTTTGAAATTATCTCTTAGCAAAGTCCTAATGGTATTCGATTGAAATGCTTTCTCATTATCAGAAACGATCGTTTTGGTATTACCGAATACCAGTAAAATTTCCAATAAAGCATTCTTTATATCAACTGTTGATCTTGAGATAATTGGCTTTACGATAGCAAATTTTGATAACTTGTCTAGACACGTCAAGAAAAGTTGTTTACCAGTTATAAAAATATCTAAGTGAAGGATTTCGCCTGGAAGGCTTGGAATGGGAGTTTCACCAATTCCAGGATCAGGTGGTTTTCGCTGGTATTTATTTTCCAAGCATATCTTACAGTTAGTTATTAATGTTTTCAACATTTTTTTAATGTTTGGGAAAAAGTACTCACTGGAGATTTGGCGAAAATTTTCGTGTAAACCACGATGAGCTCGATTGTGCTCCATTGCTATCGTTTCTAACTGATCATCTGTATTAGTTAAGTCTATGACCAAGACCTCTGTGTGGAGAAATTTAACACCGGGGAATGCCAGAACTAATGTATTCTGAATTTCTGCTAAGGTTGCTAGATCACAGTGGATCGCGTTAGTGACATTTGTATTTATGATTCCTTTTAAACACTGTACAAGATCTTTAACGTTATCGAATGCTATTGTGTGACGAATATGTTTTTGAAAAAGAATTTTAGTGTTTTTATTAAATGAGGAAGACTTTGTTAACACCAACTGAATTTTAAATTGATTTATAGGGCAGTTAACTGTCTTGATTGTTTTACTTGAAGACAATTCGCTATGCACAGTTTCATCAGAGACGGAATCACTCAAACTGTGGACAAACTGCCGCGAGAGTGCGTCAGCTACCTTATTATCCTTTCCGGGTTTGAAATGGAAAACGGGAGAAAACTCTTCAATAATTGATCGCCACCTCTTCATTTTTGCATTTGGATTCTTTTCTGACATCGAAAATATCAGCGGTTGGTGATCAGTAAAAATGTGGATATCCCTTATTCCGTACAAATAGTGTCGTAGCTTTTTCAATGCCCAAACAATTGCTAAAAGTTCACGCTCATTTGTCGCATAGTTTTGTTCACAAGTAGATAGTGTTCGCGAAATCATTGTAATTGGTCGCCCTTTTTGGGATAAGACTGCACCTAAGGCAGTAGAGGAAGCATCAGTAGTAAGTTCGAAGGGTTTATTGTAATCGGGATACTGGAGAAGCACGTCTTCAGAAGCTAATATCTTTTTTATTCTTTCAAATGCGCCAAGCGCATCTGAGTCAAAATTTATTTTGACGTTTTTGGAATTTCTCGCACCTACTTGTCCATTTTCCCCTCGCAGATAAATAGTTAAAGGTTTTACAATGGCAGCGTAATCCTTCACGAAACGGCGGTAGTACCCGGATAAACCAAGAAATGAGCGCAAGGCTCGAAGAGTTTGTGGAGGTTCATAGTTTATGATATCGTGAATCTTATCTGGACAGGTCTTAATACCTTTTTCGGAAACAACAAAGCCTAAAAATTCAACATCAGTTTTAAAAAACTTAGACTTTTCGGCGGATACTCTCATTCCCGCTTTCTCAAGCTTCTGAAGGATACAGTCGATATGATTTAAATGTGTGTCTTCATTAGGAGAATATATGATTATGTCATCGACATAAACATGACAAAATTTTCCAATAAAGTCGCGTAAAATATCGTCAATGGTCCTTTGGAATATACTAGGTGCATTCCTTAGACCAAAGGGCAACCGAGAAAATTCGTATTTCCCATTATTTATGTTAAAAGCGGTTTTTTGTCTATCCTCCTCACTTAAAATAATTTGATGAAACCCCGACTTTAGGTCCAATGTGGTGAAAAATTTTGAACAACCCAAATTTGCCAAAATAACCGATGTATCCGGTATAGGGTATCGATCCGGAATTGTTACCTCATTAAGTTTTCTGAAGTCGATAACCAACCTTAATTTTTGTTTACCGTCTTCATCGAAGCCTTTTTTATTCACAACATGTACAGGAGAATTGTACGGTGAACACGATTCCCTAATGATGCCATCTCTGAGTAGGGTTTTAATTTCATTATTGATGAAAGGCGCAACAGAAATGGGATATGGGTAACTTTTGCTATAGATTGGTTCATTCGTATTTGTGCGAATTCTGGCTTTTACGGCAGTGTTGTATGGCAACGCTCTATTGGGATCGGCAAAAGCATTTATGTTTTTATTTATAATTTGACGAAATCTAGTCCGAACTAATGATGGAACAGATTCTTCTTCTATCAAAATGGAGTTAACTTGGTTACACGATAAATACTGTAATTTTATTTTACCATTGCGGTAAAATAAATACCCTTTAACGGTATCAATTTTTGCATCAATTTGTTTCAAAAAATCGTACCCTATGATACCATCAAACGTGCTTAGACTGGAAAGCAAGAAAAACGTTGAGGTATTGTCCAGAATATTTATTAAACATTTTTTATTTATGATATTTTCGCCGTTTATAGACTTTAATTTAAAATGGTGTTCTAAAGGCTTAATTCCTTGAAGAAAGGGAAGGTCCTTTATGTAGTTTTTTGAAGTGCCGGTATCAATTAAAATCCGGAGCTCCTGTCCGTTTTTGGTTTTCTTTGTAATAAAAGGCAGGAGCGACTTTATTCTAAAAAATTAATTTCATCACCGTTTTCTTCAATGGCATCTTTTCCTTCATAAGTTTGATTATTATAATTACAATTATAATCATAATAATGTTCATTTTGATAATCAATATCTTGAACTAGGTCATCTGTGCAAACCTGTAATTGATCATTGTTTGAAGAAGCTCCTATTTCATCTGGCATGAAATTAACCTTTTGTATTTTGCGAAATGGTGATCGACCTGAGTGCAATTGCTCACGAGAACGCTTAAACATCCCTGTCAAATTAGGATTAGAATGCTGTGCCCCAGAATTATAATTGGGTGATTGAACCGGAAATGTTTGTATGTTGTTGCTTTTATATCGTTGTTGTATTTTAGGAAGATTAGCCTTCTGTCTATAAAAACTTGATCCATTATCAACTTCCATGGGAGTTGGCCTATTTGCATTACCTTGAGTGAAACGTAAAAATGGCCGACTATTCTGAGTTATAGTTTGGGGCGGATACATTGCTTGTGTTGGCATATTTGGTTTAGATGCGTTACCTGCAGCATAAGCTTCAGCAAACTCAATACGCCTGTAATTAGTTTTTAGCTCCTGAGCAACAGCAAGGGCAGAAGGTAAGTCTTTAGGACCAGCAGAGAAGAGAATATCGCACATTGGGCGACGAAGACCTGATATAAAAACACGTAAGGCATTCCCTCTAGCGCGTTCATTTATAGCTTCGATAATATCACTTCTTCCACTGTTGGTCATAATTTGCTTATTTATTATAAGCGACAGCTGTTTTTCCACCTTGCTATAAAATTCATCGATAGACGAATTCCCCTGTCTCAGAATACTAAGTTCGTTTTCCAATACATATAACGGTCTCTTATCTGAATACTCCTGATCTAATCTGGCAATAATAGCTTTAAAATTGAGAACTGTACTATAGGAGGCAAGAGTGGAGTTAGCCGAGTCTATAATTTTGTTTCTAAATATACCCATGGCTATATAATATTTTTCGGACCCCTCCTTATAATAGTTCAAGGCGAATACCGCGGCACTTCGCCACGCTGGGTAGGATGTGCAATCACCCTTGAATTCTGGGAGAGATTTTATTAGGTCCAAACTCGCAGTATTTTCCGTAACTAATGGATTTATTGAAACTGGATGGTAAGATTCAACGCTAGGCGGTTGAAGGCGTTTAATTTCAAGAGTTAAAATATTTAATTGTTCGGCTAACTCTAGTCTAGTTCGCTCATTCTTCTCATTGACGATTGCTATCACTTCATCCCTACTAAAACTCATTTTGCCACGACAAAAAGTTTTTCTGCTCTAAGTCTGGGTTTAATAAACGTGACAATAGCTTTCAAAAAGTTACCCTGAAAACACTAGCAGCAAATAGAAGTTAGTTCTTTACAAGAGTTTAAACAAAGCGGATACAATTCTTTATGAAAATGAAATATATGTCAAATCATTATAATGCGCAGATTATTACTTTAAGCTAACATAACAGATTTATTTTCACTACTTTGGCAGAAATAAACCACAAAAAGTATTCGAAAGCAAATTAAATTGATGCTGACTTAAAAATTTTCAACACATTAAACAAATTGCAATATGAAAAACTATAACTACAAGTGGACACCAAAAGTTTAATTAACTTTAATTACACTTATTATATTTTAATTCGGAAATACGCAGATGGCCAAAAAAAGCTACAAACTATGTTCAGCTGATTATAGTTCCGAAAACAAATGCTTGCACATTTAAAAATAAACTAAATATATTTTTTTTGGTCAACTTTTATAAAGTATTTTCACTAACCTTCTATGAAGTTTTAATCACAAAAATTCACTTTACTCCACTTTATTTTCAATAAATGATTTATTTTTAGATACACTTTTTAATTTTAATTTTAAACCACTTGAAAATATTTTGAAAAATCACTTACAGTTTTTTTCTCTTAATGTAGAATTTAACAAATCAGCTCCATATGAATCCTTCTTTTTTTTTTATAAACAGCTCCTTAGAAATCCTTGAGTCTTTTGTCCTTTCAAAAATAGCTTAGATCCTTAGGGTCCTTAATAGGTCCTTTGTCCTTTTAAGAGCCAACAGGTTGGGCGCCAGTTAATAATTGCCTTTTTGTGGTGATTTATTGATGGCGATACAACTCGCCTCTTTCAACTCAACTTTACAATTGATTTCTTAAACTGATTGTTTCTAACTCTAAACTTACAAAACTAGTCTGCTTTAGGTGTCAGTGTTGTTGTCACGAACGAGGTGCATAAAAGGGCTCGGCTTATCTGCCGTAAGCGTGGGTGTATTTTTATCAAAGTCCTGATATTTTGGCGCATCAGCAACAAGAAAATGTTGAGAACGTTGGTACGCTGTTGTCAAGTGCAATTGCTTACGCTGATGAATAATGTATGTGTGCTGGTGCGCAGCTGTCGGTAAAAAACTGGCCTGCATTATCTCAGTGTTGTTGTAGCGTAAAGAGCTTGGGTTGGCTACCGTAAGCGTATGTGCATTTTTTATAATATGTAGTCCCGATATTTAAGCGCGTCGAAAACATGAAAAGATCGAGAGCGTTGGTACGCTGTTGTCAAGCCCATTTGATTACGCTGGTGATCATGACCATAATGCGGATGATGATGTATGTATGAATGTGCGCCAATGTCAGTGACTTAACCCAGCATACGTGACAGGAGGAACGACTCTGTTAACTTATACAAGAAAATCGACTTTATACCTAAATATAAGATAACGGAATTCTTCTTAATGCACTGCCGTTATGCTGTTAAGGCTTTATGTAGAAGGTTTATTAACTTAAATATGTTAAACTAATGGTTTGAAGCATTTCGATATCGATTGCTTAATGCATATATACAAGAAAATCGACTTTATACCTAAATATAAAATTATAACATTATGGAATTCTTCTAAATGCACTGCCGTTATGCCATTAGGGTTTTATGTAGACTTCAGTAAGCTAAAAAATGTTTATTAACTTAATACGTTAAACTAATGATTTGAAGCATTTCGATATCGATTGCTAAATGTGTATATACAAGAAAATCGAATTTATACCTAACTATAAGATAACGGAATTCTTCTAAATGCACTGCCGTTATGCCGTTAAGGCTTTATGTAGACCTCAGTGCGTTAAAGAAGGTTTATTAACTTAAATATGTTAAACTAATGGTTTGAAGCATTTCGATATCGATTGCTGAATGCATATATACAAGAAAATCGACTTTATACCTAAATATAAAATTATAACATTATGGAATACTTTAAGCTGCACTGCCGTTATGCCATTAGGGCTTTATGTAGACTTAAGTGCGTTAAAGAAGGTTTGTTAACTTAAATATGTTAAACTAATGATTTGAAGCATTTCGATATCGATTGCTAAATTTGTATATACAAGAAAATCGACTTTATACCTAAATATAAGATTACGGAATTCTTCTACATCCACTTACGTTATGCCAACTTCAGATCGTTAAAGAAGGTTTATTAACTTAAATATGTTAAACTAATGAGTTGAAGCATTTCGATATCGATTGCGAAATGTGTATATACAAGAAAATCGATTTTATATCTAAATAAAAGATTACGGAATTCACCCAAATATACTGCCGTTATGCCGTTATGGCTTTATTTGACCTTCAGTAAGATAAAGAAGTTTAATTAACCTAATTATGCTAAACCAGTTATTTTCAGATTTTCGATATAGATTGCTAAATGTGTAAATCCAAGAAAATCGACTTTCCACCTTAATATAAAATTATAGCATTACGGAATTCTTCTAAATGCACTGCCGTTATACCGTTAAGGCTTTATGTAGACTTCAGTAAGCTAAAAAATGCTTATTAACTTAATATGTTAAACTAATGATTTGAAGCATTTCGATATCGATAGCTAAATATGTATATACAAGAAAATCGACTTTATACCTAAATATAAGATTATGGAATTCTTCTACGTGCACTGCAGTTATGCCTCCATGGCTATATGCCCACTTCAGATCGTTAAAGAAGGTTTATTAACTTAAATATGTTAAACTAATGATTTGAAGCATTTCGATATCGATTGCTTAATGCATATATACAAGAAAATCGACTTTATACCTAAATATAAAATTATAACATTATGGAATTCTTCTAAATGCACTGCCGTTATGCCATTAGGGCTTTATGTAGACTTCAGTAAGCTAAAAAATGTTTATTAACTTAATATGTTAAAGTAATGATTTGAAGCATTTCGATATCGATTGCTAAATGTGTATATACAAGAAAATCGAATTTATACCTAACTATAAGATAACGGAATTCTTCTAAATGCACTGCCGTTATGCCGTTAAGGCTTTATGTAGACCTCAGTGGTTAAAGAAGGTTTATTAACTTAAATATGTTAAACTAATGGTTTGAAGCATTTCGATATCGACTGCTAAATGTGTAAATACAAGAAAATCGTCTTTATACCTAAATATAAAATTATAACATTATGGAATTCTTCTAGCTGCACTGCCGTTATGCCATTAGGGCTTTATGTAGACTTAAGTGCGTTAAAGAAGGTTTATTAACTTAAATATGTTAAACTAATGATTTGAAGCATTTCGATATCGATTGCTAAATGTGTATACAAGAAAATCGAATTTATATCTAAATAAAAGATTACGGAATTCACCCAAATATACTGCCGTTATGCCGTTATGGCTTTATTTGACCTTCAGTAAGATAAAGAAGTTTAATTAACCTAATTATGCTAAACCAGTTATTTTCAGATTTTCGATATAGATTGCTAAATGTGTAAATCCAAGAAAATCGACTTTCCACCTTAATATAAAATTATAACATTACGGAATTCTTCTAAATGCACTGCCGTTATACCGTTAAGGCTTTATGTAGACTTCAGTAAGCTAAAAGATGTTTATTAACTTAATATGTTAAACTAATGATTTGAAGCATTTCGATATCGATAGCTAAATATGTATATACAAGAAAATCGACTTTATACCTAAATATAAGATTATGGAATTCTTCTACGTGCACTGCAGTTATGCCTCCATGGCTATATGCCCACTTCAGATCGTTAAAGAAGGTTTATTAACTTAAATATGTTAAACTAATGATTTGAAGCATTTCGATATCGATTGCTAAATGTGTATATACAAGAAAATCGAATTCATACATAAATATAAGATTGCGTAATTCTTCTAACTGCACTGCCGTTATGCCGTTATGGCTTTATATTAACTTCAATTCGTTAAAGAAGGTTTATTAACTTAAATATGTTAAACCAGTTATTTGAAGCATTTCGATATCGAATGCTTAATGCATATATACAAGAAACTCGACTTTATACCTAAATATAAGACTACGGAATTCTTCCAAATGTACTGTCGTTATGGCTTTATATCAACTTCAATACGGTAAAGAAGGTTAATTAACTTAAATATGTTAAACTAATGATTTGAAGCATTTCGATATCGCTTGCCAAATATGTATATACAAGAAAATCGAATTTATACCTAAATATAAGATAACGGAATTTTTCTAAATGCACTGCCGTTATGCCGTTAACGCTTTATGTAGACTTCAGTGCGTTAAAGAAGGTTTATTAACTTAAATATGTTAAACTAATGATTTGAAGCATTTCGATATCGATTGCTAAATGTGTATATACAAGAAAATCGACTTAAGACCTAAATATAAGATTACAGAATTCTTCCAAATGTACTGTCATTATGCCGCCATGGCTTTGTATCAACTTCAATACGTTAAAGAAGGTTAATTATTTTAAATACGTTAAACTGATGGTTTGAGGCATTTTGATATCGGTTGCTAAATGAATATATACAAGAAAGTCGAATTTATACCTAAATATAAGATAACGGAATTCTTCTAAATGCAGTGCAGTTATACCGTCAAGGCTTTATGTAGACTTCAGTGCGTTAAAGAAGGTTTATTAACTTAAATATTTTAAACTAATGATTTGAAGCATTTCGATATCGATTGCTAAATGTGTATATAAAAGAAAATCGACTTTATACCTAAATATAAGATTACGGAATTCTTCCAAATGTACTGTCGTTATGCCGCCATGGCTTTGTATCAACTTCAATACGTTAAAGAAGGTTAATTATTTTAAATATGTTAAACTAATGGTTTGAAGCATTTCGATATCGACTGCTAAATGTGTAAATACAAGAAAATCGACTTTACACCTAAATATAAAATTATAACATTACGGAATTCTTCTAAATGCACTGCCGTTATACCGTTAAGGCTTTATGTAGACTTCAGTATGCTAAAAAATGTTTATTAACTTATTATGTTAAACTAATGATTTGAAGCATTTCGATATCGATTGCTAAATGTGTATATACAAGAAAATCGACTTTATACCTAAATATAAAATAATAACATTACGGAATTCTTCTAAATGCACTGCCGTTATACCGTTAAGGCTTTATGAAGACTTCAGTATGCTAAAAATGTTTATTAACTTAATATGTTAAACTAATGATTTGAAGCATTTCGATATCGATAGCTAAATATGTATATACAAGAAAATCGACTTTATACCTAAATATAAGATTATGGAATTCTTCTACGTGCACTGCAGTTATGCCTCCTGGCTAAATGCATTCTCAGATCGTTTAAGAAGGTTTATTAACTTAAATATGTTAAAGTAATGAGTGAAGCATTTCGATATCGATTGCTAAATGTGTATATACAAGAAAATCGATTTATACCTAAATAAAAGATTACGGAATTCCCAAATATACTGCCGTTATGCCCTTATGGCTTTTAAAAAGAAGGTTAATTATTTAAATATGTTAACTAATGGTTTGAAGCAATTCGATATCGATAGCTAAATATGTATATACAAGAAAATTGACTTAATACCTAAATTAAGTTTATGGAATTCTTCTACGTGCACTGCAGTTATGCCTCCATGGCTATATGCCCACTTCAGATCGTTAAAGAAGGTTTATTAACTTAAATATGTTAAACTAATGAGTGAAGCATTTCGATATCGCTTGCCAAATATGTATTACAAGAAAATCGAAATCCGCATGGCTTTGTATCAACTTCATTACGTTAAAGAAGGTGAATTATTTTAAATAAAATTAATCGACTTTACACCTAAATATAAAATTATAACATTACGGAATTCTTCTAAAGCACTGCCGTTATACCGTTAAGGCTTTATGTAGACTTCAGTGCTAAAAAATGTTTATTAACTTAATATGTTAAACTAATGATTTGAAGCATTTCGATATCGATAGCTAAATATGTATATACAAGAAAATCGACTTATACCTAATATAAGATTATGGAATTCTTCTACATGCATTACCGTTATGCCCACTTCAGATTGTTAAAAAAGGTTATTAACTTAAATATGTTAAACTTATGATTTGAAGCATTTCGATATCGATTGCTAAATGTTAATACAAGAAAATCGCTTTAACCTAAATAAAAATTACGGAATTCCTAAATGCACTGCCGTTATCCGTTAGGCTTTATAAGACTTCAGTAAGCTAAAAAAGTTTATTAACTTAATATGTTAAAGTTATTTGAAGATTTCGATATCGATTGCTAAATGTGTATATACAAAAAAATCGAATTTATACCTAATATAAGATAACGGAATTCTTCTAAATGCACTGCCGTTATGCCGTTAAGGCTTTATGTAGACCTCAGTGAGTTAAAGAAGGTTTATTAACTTAATATGTTAAACTAATGGTTTGAAGCTTTTCGATATCGATTGCTGAATGTATATACAAGAAAATCGACTTTATACCTTAAATATAACATTATGGAATTCTTCTAGTGCACTGCCTTATGCCTTAGGGCTTTTTAGACTTAAGTCGTTAAAGAAGGTTTATTAACTTAAATATGTTAAACTAATGATTTGAAGCATTTCGATATCGATGCTAAATGTATATACAAGAAAATCGAATTTATACCTAAATATAGGATTACGGAATTCTTCTACATCCACTACCGTTATGACAACTTCAATCGTTAAAGAAGGTTTATTAACTTAAATATGTTAAACTAATGAGTTGAAGCATTTCGATATCGATTGCGAAATGTGTATATACAAGAAAATCGATTATACCTAAATATAAGATTCGAATTCTTCAAATCACTGTTCGTTATGGCTTTATATAACTTCAATCGTAAAGAAGTTTATTAACTTAAATATGTAAACCAGTTATTTGAAGATTTCGATATCGATGCTAATGTATATACAAGAAATCGACTTTATACCTAAATATAAGATACGGAATTCTTCAAATCACTGCGTTATGGCTTTATTAACTCATACGTAAAAAGGTTATTAACTTAATATGTAAACTAATGATTTGAAGCATTTCGATATCGTTGCAAATATGTATATACAAGAAAATCGATTTATACCTAAATATAAGATACGGAATTTTCTAAATGTACTGCTTATGCCTAGCTTTAAACTTCATCGTTAAAGAAGGTTATTAACTTAAATATGTTAAACTAATGATTTGAAGCATTTCGATATCGATTGCTAAATGTGTATATACAAGAAAATCGATTTAACCTAAATATAAGATTACGAATTCTTCAAATGATGCATTATGCCGCATGGCTTTATAACTTCAATCGTTAAAGAAGGTTATTATTAAATATGTTAAACTATGTTTGAGCATTTGATATGTTGCTAAATGATATATACAAGAAATCGATTTATACCTAAATATAAGACTACGGAATTCTTCCAAATGTACTGTCGTTATGGCTTTATATCAACTTCAATACGGTAAAGAAGGTTAATTAACTTAAATATGTTAAACTAATGATTTGAAGCATTTCGATATCGCTTGCCAAATATGTATATACAAGAAAATCGAATTTATACCTAAATATAAGATAACGGAATTTTTCTAAATGCACTGCCGTTATGCCGTTAACGCTTTATGTAGACTTCAGTGCGTTAAAGAAGGTTTATTAACTTAAATATGTTAAACTAATGATTTGAAGCATTTCGATATCGATTGCTAAATGTGTATATACAAGAAAATCGACTTTAGACCTAAATATAAGATTACAGAATTCTTCTACGTGCACTGCAGTTATGCCTCCGTGGCTAAATGCATTTCTCAGATCGTTTAAGAAGGTTTATTAACTTAAATATGTTAAACTAATGAGTTGAAGCATTTCGATATCGATTGCTAAATGTGTATATACAAGAAAATCGACTTTATACCTAAATATAAAATTATAACATTACGGAATTCTTCTAAATGCACTGCCGTTATACCGTTAAGGCTTTATGAAGACTTCAGTATGCTAAAAACTGTTTATTAACTTATTATGTTAAACTAATGATTTGAAGCATTTCGATATCGATAGCTAAATATGTATATACAAGAAAATCGACTACATACCTAAATATAAGATTATGGAATTCTTCTACGTGCACTGCAGTTATGCCTCCATGGCTATATGCCCACTGCAGATCGTTAAAGAAGGTTAATTAACTGAAATATGTTAAACTAATGATTTGAAGCATTTCGATATCGCTTGCAAAATATGTATATACAAGAAAATCGAATTTATACCTAAATATAAGATAACGGAATTTTTCTAAATGCACTGCCGTTATGCCGTTAAAGCTTTATGTAGACTTCAGTGCGCTAAAGAAGGTTTATTAACTTAAATATGTTAAACTAATGATTTGAAGCATTTCGATATCGATTGCTAAATGTGTATATACAAGAAAATCGACTTTATACCTAAATATAAGATTACGGAATTCTTCCAAATGTACTGTCATTATGCCGCCATGGCTTTGTATCAACTTCAATACGTTAAAGAAGGTTAATTATTTTAAATACGTTAAACTGATGGTTTGAGGCATTTTGATATCGGTTGCTAAATGAATATATACAAGAAAGTCGAATTTATACCTAAATATAAGATAACGGAATTCTTCTAAATGCAGTGCAGTTATACCGTCAAGGCTTTATGTAGACTTCAGTGCGTTAAAGAAGGTTTATTAACTTAAATATTTTAAACTAATGATTTGAAGCATTTCGATATCGATTGCTAAATGTGTATATAAAAGAAAATCGACTTTATACCTAAATATAAGATTACGGAATTCTTCCAAATGTACTGTCGTTATGCCGCCATGGCTTTGTATCAACTTCAATACGTTAAAGAAGGTTTATTATTTTAAATATGTTAAACTAATGGTTTGAAGCATTTCGATATCGACTGCTAAATGTGTAAATAAAGAAAATCGACTTTACACCTAAATATAAAATTATAACATTACGGAATTCTTCTAAATGCACTGCCGTTATACCGTTAAGGCTTTATGTAGACTTCAGTATGCTAAAAAATGTTTATTAACTTATTATGTTAAACTAATGATTTGAAGCATTTCGATATCGATTGCTAAATGTGTATATACAAGAAAATCGACTTTATACCTAAATATAAAATAATAACATTACGGAATTCTTCTAAATGCACTGCCGTTATACCGTTAAGGCTTTATGAAAACTTCAGTATGCTAAAAACTGTTTATTAACTTAATATGTTAAACTAATGATTTGAAGCATTTCGATATCGATAGCTAAATATGTATATACAAGAAAATCGACTTTATACCTAAATATAAGATTATGGAATTCTTCTACGTGCACTGCAGTTATGCCTCCATGGCTAAATGCACTTCTCAGATCGTTTAAGAAGGTTTATTAACTTAAATATGTTAAAGTAATGAGCTGAAGCATTTCGATATCGATTGCTAAATGTGTATATACAAGAAAATCGATTTCATACCTAAATAAAAGATTATGGAAATTACCCAAATATACTGCCGTTATGCCCTTATGGCTTTTAAAAAGAAGGTTAATTATTTAAATATGTTAAGCTAATGGTTTGAAGCAATTCGATATCGATAGCTAAATATGTATATACAAGAAAATCGACTTAATACCTAAATCTAAGTTTATGGAATTCTTCTACGTGCACTGCAGTTATGCCTCCATGGCTATATGCCCACTTCAGATCGTTAAAGAAGGTTTATTAACTTAAATATGTTAAACTAATGAGCTGAAGCATTTCGATATCGCTTGCCAAATATGTATCTACAAGAAAATCGAAATGCCGCCATGGCTTTGTATCAACTTCATTACGTTAAAGAAGGTGAATTATTTTAAATACAAATAAATCGACTTTACACC
>CM050322.1:49296853-49320757 GCA_027475135.1 Bactrocera correcta
TCAAATCATTAGTTTAACATATTTAAGTTAATTAACCTTCTTTAACGTATTGAAGTTGATAAAGAGCCATGGCGGCATAACGGCAGTACATTTGGAAGAATTCCGTAGTCTTATATTCAGGTATAAAGTCGATTTTCTTGTATATATGCATTAAGCAATCGATATCGAAATGCTTCAAATAACTGGTTTAACATATTTAAGTTAATAAACCTTCTGTAACGAACTGAAGTTAATATAAAGCCATTTAGGTAAAAAATCGATTTTCTTGTATATACACATTTAGCAATCGATATCGAAATGCTTCAACTCATTAGTTTAACATATTTAAGTTAATAAACCTTATTTAACAATCTGAAGTTGGCATAACGGCAGTGGATTTAGAAGAATTCCGTAATCTTATATTTAGGTATAAAGTCGATTTTCTTGTATATACATATTTAGCTATCGATATCGAAAGGCTTCAAATAATTTGTTTAACATATTAAGTTAAAAAACATTTTTTAGCTTACTAAAGTCTACATATAGCCTTAACAGTATAACGGCAGTGCATTTAGAAGAATTCCGTAATGTTATAATTTTATATTTAGGTATAAAGTCGATTTTCTTGTATTTGCACATTTAGCAATCGATATCGAAATGCTTCAAATCATTAGTTTAACATATTTAAAATAATTAACCTTCTTTAACGTATTGAAGTTGATAAAGAGCCATGGCGGCATAACGACAGTACATTTGGAAGAATTCCGTAGTCTTATATTCAGGTATAAAGTCGATCTTATTGTATTAAGCAATCGATATCGAAATGCTTCAAATAACTGGTTTAACATATTTAAGTTAATAAACCTTCTTTAACGATCTGAAGTGGGCATATAGCCATGGAGGCATAACTGCAGTGCACGTAGAAGAATTCCATAATCTTATATTTAGGTATAAAGTCGATTTTCTTTTATATACATATTTAGCTATCGATATCGAAATGCTTCAAATCATTTGTTAAACATATTAAGACAATAAAAATTTTTTAGCTTACTAAAGTCTACATAAAGCCTTAATGGTATAACGGCAGTGCATTTAGAAGAATTCCGTAATGTTATAATTTTATATTTAGGTATAAAGTCGATTTTCTTGTATTTACACATTTAGCAGTCGATATCGAAATGCTTCAAACCAATAGTTTAACATATTTAAAATAATTAACCTTCTTTAACGTATCGAAGTTGATACGAAGCCATGGCGGCATAACGACAGTATATTTGGAAGAATTCCGTAATCTTATATTTAGGTATAAGGTCGATTTTCTTGAATATACACATTTAGCAATCGATATCGAAATGCTTCAAATCATTAGTTTAACATATTTAAGTTAATAAACCTTCTTTAACGCACTGAAGTCTACATAGAGCGTTAACGGCATAACGGCAGTGCATTTAGAAAAATTCCGTTATCTTATATTTAGGTAAAAATTCGATTTTCTTGTATATACACATTTAGCAAGCGATATCGAAATGCTTCAAATCATTAGTTTAACATATTTAAGTTAACTAACCTTCTTTAACGTATTGAAGTTGATAAAGAGCCATGGCGGCATAACGACAGTACATTTGGAAGAATTCCGTAGTCTTATATTCAGGTATAAAGTCGATCTTATTGTATTAAGCAATCGATATCGAAATGCTTCAAATAACTGGTTTAACATATTTAAGTTAATAAACCTTCTTTAACGCACTGAAGTCTACATAAAGCGTTAATGGCATAATGGCAGTGCATTTCGAAAAATTCCCTTATCTTATATTTAGGTACAAATTCGATTTCCTTGTATATACATATTTGGCAAGCGATATCGAAATGCTTCAGCTCATTAGTTTAACATATTTAAGTTAATAAACCTTCTTTAACGATCTGCAGTGGGCATATAGCCATGGAGGCATAACTGCAGTGCACTTAGAAGAATTCCATAATCTTATATTTAGGTATAAAGTCGATTTTCTTGTATATACATATTTAGCTATCGATATCGAAATGCTTCAAATCATTTGTTTAACATATTTAAGTTAATTAACCTTCTTTAACTCACGGAAGTCTACATAAAGCCTTAACGGCATAACGGCAGTGCATTTAGAAAAATTCCGTTATCTTATATTTAGGTATAAATTCGATTTTCTTGTATATACACAATTAGCAATCGATATCGAAATGCTTCAAATCATTAGTTTAACATATTTAAGTTAATAAACCTTCTTTAACGCACTTAAGTCTACATAAAGCCCTAATGGCATAACGGCATTGCATTTAGAAGAATTCCATAATGTTATAATTTTATATTTAGGTATAAAGTCGATTTTCTTGTATATACACATTAAGCAATCGATATCGAAATGCTTCAGCTCATTAGTTTAACATATTTAAGTTAATAAACCTTTTTTAACGATCTGAAGTGGGCATATAGCCATGGAGGCATAACTGCAGTGCACGTAGAAGAATTCCATAATCTTATATTTAGGTATTAAGTCGATTTTCTTGTATATACATATTTAGCTATCGATATCGAAATGCTTCAAATCATTAGTTTAACATATTAAGTTAATAAACATTTTTTAGCTTACTGAAGTCTACATAAAGCCTTAACGGTATAACGGCAGTGCCTTTAGAAGAATTCCGTAATGTTATAATTTTATATTTAGGTGTAAAGTCGATTTTCTTGTATTTACACATTTAGCAGTCGATATCGATATGCTTCAAACCATTAGTTTAACATATTTAAAATAATTAACCTTCTTTAACGTATTGAAGTTGATACAAAGCCATGGCGGCATTTCGATTTTCTTGTATATACATATTTGGCAAGCGATATCGATATGCTTCAGCTCATTAGTTTAACATATTTAAGTTAATAAACCTTCTTTAACGATCTAAAGTGGGCATATAGCCATGGACGCATAACTGCAGTGCACGTAGAAGAATTCCATAATCTTATATTTAGGTATAAAGTCGATTTTCTTGTATTTACGCAATTAGCAATCGATATCGAATTGCTTCAAACCATTAGCTTAACATATTTAAATAATTAACCTTCTTTACAAAAGCCATAACGGCATAACGGCAGTATATTTGGGTAATTTCCGTAATCTTTTATTTAGGTATGAAATCGATTTTCTTGTATATACACATTTAGCAATCGATATCGAAATGCTTCAGCTCATTACTTTAACATATTTAAGCTAATAAACCTTCTTAAACGATCTGAAGTGGGCATATAGCCATGGAGGCATAACTGCAGTGCACGTAGAAGAATTCCATAATCTTATATTTAGGTATAAAGTCGATGTTCTTGTATATACATATTTAGCTATCGACATCGAAAAGCTTGAAATCATTAGTTTAACATATTAAGTTAATAAACAGTTTTTAGCATACTGAAGTCTACATAAAGCCTTAACGGTATAACGGCAGTGCATTTAGAAGAATTACGTATACTTACATTTAGGTATAAAGTCGATTTTCTTGTATATACACATTTAGCAATAGATATCGAAATGCTTCAAATCAGTAGTTTAACATATTAAGTTAATAAACATTTTTTAGCTTACTGAAGTCTACATAAAGCCTTAACGGTATAACGGCAGTGCATTTAGAAGAATTCCGTAATGTTATAATTTTATATTTAGGTGTAAAGTCGATTTTCTTGTATTTACACATTTAGCAGTCGATATCGAAATGCTTCAAACCATTAGTTTAACATATTTAAAATAATAAACCTTCTTTAACGTATTGAAGTTGATACAAAGCCATGGCAGCATAACGACAGTACATTTGGAAGAATTCCGTAATCTTATATTTAGGTATAAAGTCGATTTGCTTGTATATACACATTTAGCAATCGATATCGAAATGCTTCAAATCATTAGTTTAAAATATTTAAGTTAATAAACCTTTTTTAACGCACTGAAGTCTACATAAAGCCTTGACGGTATAACTGCACTGCATTTAGAAGAATTCCGTTATCTTATATTTAGGTATAAATTCGACTTTCTTGTATATATTCATTTAGCAAGCGATATCAAAATGCCTCAAACCATCAGTTTCACATATTTGAAATAATTAACCTTCTTTAAAGTATTGAAGTTGATACAAAGCCATGGCGGCATAATGACAGTACATTTGGAAGAATTCCGTAACCTTATATTTAGGTATAAAGTCGATTTTCTTGTATATACACATTTAGCAATCGATATCGAAATGCTTCAAATCATTAGTTTAACATATTTAAGTTAATAAACCTTCTTTAACGCACTGAAGTCTACATAAAGCGTTAACGGCATAACGGCAGTGCATTTAGAAAAATTCCGTTATCTTATATTTAGGTATAAATTCGATTTTCTTGTATATACATATTTGGCAAGCGATATCAAAATGCTTCAAATCATTAGTTTAACATATTTAAGTTAATTAACCTTCTTTAACGTATTGAAGTTAATATAAAGCCATAACGACAGTACATTTGGAAGAATTCCGTAATGTTATATTTATGTATAAAGTCGATTTTCTTGTATATATGCATTAAGCATTCGACATCGAAATGCTTCAAATAACTGGTTTAACATAGTTAAGTTAATAAACCTTCTTTAACGAACTGAAGTTAATATAAAGCCATAAGGGCATAACGGCAGTGCATTTAGAAGAATTACGTAATCTTATATTTAGGTATGAATTCGATTTTCTTGTATATACACATTTAGCAATCGATATCGAAATGCTTCAAATCATTAGTTTAACATATTTAAGTTAATAAACCTTCTTTAACGCACTTAAGTCTATATAAAGCCCTAATGGCATAACGGCAGTGCATTTAGAAGAATTCCGTTATCTGATATTTAGGTATAAATTCGATTTTCTTGTATATACACATTTAGCAATCGATATCGAAATGCTTCAAATCATTAGTTTAACATATTTAAGTTAATAAACCTTTTTTAACGATCTGAAGTGGGCATATAGCCATGGAGGCATAACTGCAGTGCACGTAGAAGAATTCCATAATCTTATATTTAGGTATAAAGTCGATTTTCTTGTATATACATATTTAGCTATCGATATCGAAATGCTTCAAATCATTAGTGTAACATATTAAGTTAATAAACATTTTTTAGCTTAATGAAGTCTACATAAAGCCTTAACGGTATAACGGCAGTGCATTTTGAAGAATTCCGTAATGTTATAATTTTATATTAAGGTGTAAAGTCGATTTTCTTGGATTTACACATTTAGCAATCTATATCGAAAATCTGCAAATAACTGTTTTAGCATAATTAGGTTAATTAAACTTCTTTATCTTACTGAAGTTTAAATAAAGCCATAACGGCATAACGGCAGTATATTTGGGTGAATTCCGTAATCTTTTGTTTAGATATAAAATCGATTTTCTTGTATATACACATTTCGCAATCGATATCGAAATGCTTCAACTCATTAGTTTAACATATTTAAGTTAATAAACCTCCTTTAACGATCTGAAGTTGGCATAACGGTAGTGGATGTAGAAGAATTCCGTAATCTTATATTTAGGTATAAATTCGATTTTCTTGTATACACATTTAGCAATCGATATCGAAATGCTTCAAATCATTAGTTTAACATATTTAAACCTTCTTTAATGCACCTAAGTCTACATAAAGCCCTAATGGCATAACGGCAGTGCAGTTAGAAGAATTCCATAATGTTATAATTTTATATTTAGGTATAAAGTCGATTTTCTTGTATATATGCATTAAGCAATCGATATCGAAATGCTTCAAACCATTAGTTTAACATATTTAAGTTAATAAACCTTCTTTAACTCACTGAAGTCTACATAAAGCCTTAACGGCATAACGGCAGTGCATGTAGATGAATTCCGTAATCTTATATTTAGGTATGTAGTCGATTTTCTTGTATATACACATTTAGCAATCGATATCGAAATGCGTCAAATCATTAGTTTAACATATTAGGTTAATTAACATTTTTTAGCTTACTGAAGTCTACATAAAGCCTTAACGGTATAACGGCAGTGCATTTATAGGAATTCCGTAATGTTATAATTTTATATTTAGGTGTAAAGCCGATTTTCTTGTATTTACACATTTAGCAGTCGATATCGAAATGCTTCAAACCATTAGTTTAACATATTTAAAATAACTAACCTTCTTTAACGTATTGAAGTTGATACAAAGCCATGGCGGCATAACGACAGTACATTTGGAAGAATTCCGTAATCTTATATTTAGGTATAAAGTCAATTTTCTTGTATATACACATTTAGCAATCGATATCGAAATGCTTCAAATCATTAGTTTAAAATATTTAAGTTAATAAACCTTCTTTAACGCACTGAAGTCTACATAAAGCCTTGACGGTATAACTGCACTGCATTTAAAAAGAATACCATTATCTTATATTTAGGTATAAATTCGACTTTCTTGTATATATTCATATAGCAAGCGATATCAAAATGCTTCAAACCATTAGTTTAACATATTTAAAATAATTAACCTTCTTTAACGTATTGAAGTTGATACAAAGCCATGGCGGCATAATGACAGTACATTTGGAAGAATTCCGTAATCTTATATTTAGGTATAAAGTCGATTTTCTTGTATATACACATTTAGCAATCGATATCGAAATGCTTCAAATCATTAGTTTAACATATTTAAGTTAATAAATCTTCTTTAGCGCACTGAAGTCTACATAAAGCCTTAACGGCATAACGGCAGTGCATTTAGAAAAATTCCGTTATCTTATATTTAGGAATAAATTCGATTTTCTTGTATATACATATTTTGCAAGCGATATCGAAATGCTTCAAATCATTAGTTTAACATATTTCAGTTAATTAACCTTCTTTAACGATCTGCAGTGGGCATATAGCCATGGAGGCATAACTGCAGTGCACGTAGAGGAATTCCATAATCTTATATTTAGGTATAAAAACGATTTTGTTGTATATACATATTTAGCTATCGATATCGAAATGCTTCAAATCATTAGTTTAATATATTTAAGTTAATTAACCTTCTTTAACTCACGGAAGTCTACATAAAGCCTTAACGGCATAACGGCAGTGCATTTAGAAGAATTCCGTTATCTTATATTTATGTATAAATTCGATTTTCTTGTATATACACATTTAGCAATCGATATCGAAATGCTTCAAATCATTAGTTTAACATATTTAAGTTAATAAACCTTCTTTAACGCACTTAAGTCTACATAAAGCCCTAATGGCATAACGGCAGTGCATTTAGAAGAATTCCATAATGTTATAATTTTATATTTAGGTATAAAGTCGATTTTCTTGTATATACACATTTAGCAATCGATATCGAAATGCTTCAGCTCATTAGTTTAACATATTTAAGTTAATAAACCTTTTTTAACAATCTGAAGTGGGCATATAGCCATGGAGGCATAACTGCAGTGCACGTAGAAGAATTCCATAATCTTATATTTAGGTATTAAGTCGATTTTCTTGTATATACATATTTAGCTATCGATATCGAAATGCTTCAAATCATTAGTTTAACATATTAAGTTAATAAACATTTTTTAGCTTACTGAAGTCTACATAAAGCCTTAACGGTATAACGGCAGTGCCTTTAGAAGAATTCCGTAATGTTATAATTTTATATTTAGGTGTAAAGTCGATTTATTTGTATTTAAAATAATTCACCTTCTTTAACGTATTGAAGTTGATACAAAGCCATGGCGGCATTTCGATTTTCTTGTAGATACATATTTGGCAAGCGATATCGAAATGCTTCAGCTCATTAGTTTAACATATTTAAGTTAATAAACCTTCTTTAACGATCTGAAGTGGACATATAGCCATGGAGGCATAACTGCAGTGCACGTAGAAGAATTCCATAATCTTATATTTAGGTATTAAGTCGATTTTCTTGTATATACATATTTAGCTATCGATATCGAATTGCTTCAAACCATTAGCTTAACATATTTAAATAATTAACCTTCTTTACAAAAGCCATAAGGGCATAACGGCAGTATATTTGGGTAATTTCCGTAATCTTTTATTTAGGTATGAAATCGATTTTCTTGTATATACACATTTAGCAATCGATATCGAAATGCTTCAGCTCATTAGTTTAACATATTTAAGTTAATCAACCTTCTTAAACGATCTGAGAAGTGCATTTAGCCATGGAGGCATAACTGCAGTGCACGTAGAAGAATTCCATAATCTTATATTTAGGTATAAAGTCGATTTTCTTGTATATACATATTTAGCTATCGATATCGAAATGCTTCAAATCATTAGTTTAACATATTAAGTTAATAAACAGTTTTTAGCATACTGAAGTCTTCATAAAGCTTTAACGGTATAACGGCAGTGCATTTAGAAGAATTCCGTAATGTTATAATTTTATATTTAGGTATAAAGTCGATTTTCTTGTATATACACATTTAGCAATCGATATCGAAATGCTTCAAATCATTAGTTTAACATATTAAGTTAATAAACATTTTTTAGCTTACTGAAGTCTACATAAAGCCTTAACGGTATAACGGCAGTGCATTTAGAAGAATTCCGTAATGTTATAATTTTATATATAGGTGTAAAGTCGATTTTCTTGTATATACACATTTAGCAATCGATATCGAAATGCTTCAAATCATTAGTTTAAAATATTTTAGTTAATAAACCTTCTTTAACGCACTGAAGTCTACATAAAGCCTTGACGGTATAACTGCACTGCATTTAGAAGAATTCCGTTATCTTATATTTAGGTATAAATTCGACTTTCTTGTATATATTCATTTAGCAACCGATATCAAAATGCCTCAAACCATCAGTTTAACATATTTAAAATAATTAACCTTCTTTAACGTTGTTGAGATGAGCTCCAGTTGCCCGAACTAAGTCAACTAAAGGGCATCACTGATCAGTGAATACAACACTCTCCACATCAACGCGTTAATTAGAAAAAAAAAAAGGGGCATCATTGATCATCTCCACACCCAACTGTTTTTGTTCCATTTTCATCTTATACCAACGAGAAGGTGACGCTGTGCCGTTTTTGGTTCTACACAGTTCGAGAAGTCACGTTCGCCGCTACGCACGCGCCCGCACCGTCATTTTTTAAAACAATTATTAAACAACACCGAAGTTAAGAGACATTTTTTCAGTGAGCCGATCCAGTGCATTTATTGAAGTATATTTTATTGAAGTCACGTTCGCCGGTACATACGCGCCCGCACCGTCATTTTTTAAAACCAACTATTAAACAACACCGAAGTTAAGAGACATTTTTCAGTGAGCCGATCCAGTGCATTTATTGAAGTATATTTTATTGAAGTCACGTTCGCCGGTACCTACGCGCCCGCACCGTCATTTTTTAAAACAACTATTAACCATCACCGAAATTGTGAGATTTCTAAATCGATATGAATAAATAGTAATATTTAATACTATGTTATCCTAAACAATACAATGTACGCATTCCCCTTTTAAATAATATTGATTACGGAAAATATATTAAACGGAATGCAAATTGCAACATAAAATTGTTGCGACGAATTCAAATATGTAACTTTAGACTTAATCAATAATATAATACAGTAGTTTACGTTTGATTGAGAAGCCGTCAGGCGAAATAATTTTTTATTCACATATGATATCGCTATTATCCGAATAAATATGGTCCTTCGAGGAAAAAAGAACGGCACTATGGCGGAAAAATAAAAACGGTTATATACAGTTACGGCCAATAACGGAAGCATCCATGTATATATATACATGCGCTTAAAACAAAAAAAAAAAACAGTTACAACTTTTACATAACAAGAAAAAGATTTTAGGAAAGGTGCAGTGACAAAGTGAACACATATACACATATATTATGCAATCGTAACAAAAAAAAAAAAACCGACAAGTGAAGTAAAGTAAAGTGATTCGGTTGATAGCGCGGCGTGTAGCAGATTTCCAAATAAATTTTTGTACTTGTTTTTCTGCAAAGGCAAACGAAAGCAGTTCACTTGTAAAATCAATTAGTTTTTACAAATACGTAGAAAACGAAAACGTATTGCAACAAATTTTTATTTTACGAAGTGGAAACATAAACAGTCACATATACAGTGCATACAGATTATAACATTTTTAATAAATTCCCAAGTAAATGAAAATGGTGTAAATGTGAAGTGAAAGAATATAACAAAAAGCAACAAAGCAAAAGCAGTGAAGATTTTGTATGTGACTAGTTTCTCCAATGTTTTCTGCCCCCTTACCTATTATTGGTGTTGGAAAATAATCATCGATATTAATGTGAAATAAATATTGATACTATACGATCAAAAAACAAACGGGCGTGCAACTAACACATAATGGAAAGAAACTCAATCTAAACGGGCGCGAAAAAAAAAAAAAAATAAAAATAAAAATAAAATAAAAATAAAAATAAATAATAAAAGTAATTAAATACATCAAACAACAAATACAACGGACCCAACCTGCGAAGACAAGAGGAGGACATCAACCCCTATATGGAAACATTTACACCCCCCAAAGTGAGTCGTATCGATTCCTACTAGTATCTTAGCACTTTATATATGTATGTATGTATATGTATGTTTGAAGCCCATATTGGCAATATTAGTTCAAATTATTTCAAAGCGGTTGTGTAAAACAAAAAAAAAAAAAATAAAGAGATACACAGATGTATACATACCGACTAAATACACAAAATAAAATCAAACATACATAGTTATTCTATACATACCTTATCATATATTACAAGTACAAAATATAAATAAAAATTTATAATAACATATATTTGGGGTACTCACAACCCGTCGTAAAGCATCGAAAAATCGTAAAATTATACAGTTTTACACTGGTTTAAAAAAAAAAAAAAATTTTTTGTTGGGTTTCATACCAAAATGAGTTCACACATTTACAATTCTCAGTGATATGTTTTCGAATTATTATAACCTATGACTTTAGGAGACTTGTGAAAACCCTAATTATATATACTAAAAATTTTAGAAATCTATACATACATACAATTATATATATATATATATACATAGATAAATAAATAAATATTTTCATACGTACTAATCTGTACATACTCACATAGTACGTACTTTTATTCAAAGTGACCGCTTTAACGAGTACACAAACAGGGACAGTCAGAAAAGTCCGCATATATATAATATATAAAGTTTAAAACCAAACTACATACAACCGCTCAAACGCTAAATCTGAAAAACGCGTATTTTATTACTTTCAACAGAAATTAAAGCTCTTATCGACGCGAAAGCGCTTTACGGTTCTCTAAATTTATTCGTTTGCTTTAAATCAGAAAATTGTATATTTATACATATATTACCATTTTTCATCTAAATGAACACAGATTCAAAGGAATCTAAGTCTCATCAATTTCTAAAAATACCAAAAATGATTTCGGATGAAAAAAGTCCATGTACACCGGCAGAAGCTACACGCTCGAAGCAAGGTGCTACAAAACAAAAACGGGGTAAAGACGTTTCGTACGCTAAATTTTTATCAGAGAGTGACAGCTTAATACGATACTGCACTCGATTCTCATCTTCGCCGATTCTAGATAATTCTGAATCGGTACTAGAAATCAAGAATCAAAACCTTGACAATTTTTGGACACGTCTCCAAGCGGCCTATGACGCCATTGTAGAAACGGATGATTCGGATCTTCCGGAAAATTTCAAAACCTCGGCTTACTCCAAATATGAAAATTGTCTTGACCAATATGAAGAGACAAAAGCCATGATCTCTGATCAATTAAAATTAACAAGGTCAATCGCACCAAATCCACAACTGAGAGTAGAGTTACCACAAACACAGGCCCAAGAGGCAAGCTCAGGTATTCATCTCAAAGTGCCAGCATGTGACACAGAAATTTTTCATGGGGGTTATGAACAATGGCCGTCCTTCCGGGACATGTTCACCGCCGTTTACATAAACCACCCAAAGTTATCTAATGCACAAAAATTGTATCACCTCCGATACAAAACAAAAGGTCAAGCAGGCGTCATAGTAAAACAGTTCGCTCTTAATGACAACAATTTCAATTTAGCTTGGGAAGCTTTAAAAGAACGATACGAGAATGAAAGAATACTGGTCGACAAACAAGTGACCATATTAATGAATTTACCAAAAATTCAGAGAGAAACAAGTGAAGAATTCATAAAACTTCAATCCACTGTTTCGAATTGTTTGTCGGTTCTAACGACACAAAATATTCCCACTGACAATTGGGACCCCATACTGGTAAACATATGCTCCGCGGCATTACCAGAAAAATCGTTGCTTTTGTGGGAGCAATCGCTCTCTTCGCGAAGAAAGTGCCCAACGTGGCAACAGATGAAAGATTTCCTAACTACCCAATATGAAATCGCGGAAAGGGTTGATAAAAAAATGGTCAGAACTAAAAACGTTCAACTGGACCTAAATCGCAGCTTCATGCGACCCCAAGCTAATAACAACAATTTAAATCGTAGTTTTTTCAAAACGCAATCGTTCACTTCCGAACAAAACAATCATACGTCATGCGAACTATGCACAGGAGGGCATAAACTCAAATCTTGCGATAAGTTTAAAAAATTGAATATTAATGAAAGGAACAACTTTGTCAGATCAAAAAGACTCTGCACAAATTGTTTGTCCCATTCTCACAATCTAAATAATTGCGAAAGCAAATTCAATTGCGTATATTGCCACAAAAGGCATCACTCAATGTTGCACTTCAATAATTTCTCCAAAACACCCCAAACTAGCGCTTTCCCAAAAAGAGCCACGGGTTTAGTTGCAACCGCAACTCCCGAATCTCAAAATTCCGAAATATGCCAAGAAACCCCTTGCTGCTCAAAGGCGGTAAAAACTCAAACGCTACACAGCGAAAATCAAAGTAGGGTACTACTACCCACAGCAGTCGTCTCCATCGAACATCGAGGAGAACTGTTTAAGCTCAGAGCCCTAATAGACCAAGGATCACAACGATCTTTCATAGCGTCTAGGGCACAAAATAGGCTAAAACTGCCAACAAAACAAGCCAACTTTGAAATTACGGGAATGGGCGGACGAGTAGTACAAAACTCAAGTAAAATCTGTCCCATTACCCTAATTTCCCCCCAAGCGGATAAGCGCATTCAAGCAGATGCAATAGTCTTACCGCAACTAACCAATATGTTACCAAGCTATCACATAAATAGCAAGCAATGGCACAAGGTTACACACCTAAAGCTAGCAGATCCCAACTGCAACACCCCCGCTCAAATAGACCTTCTATTAGGCAGCGATCTCATATCGCAAATTATACTAGAGGGTGTTGAGAAAATTTCTAAAACACTACTGGCGCAAAATACCATTTTCGGATGGGTCCTAAGTGGACTAGTTGCGGAACCAGTCACAGCAATGACAACTCAAGTTGAGGAAATCTCAAACGAGTACCTCAATTCACAATTGAGAAAGTTTTGGGAGTTAGAAGAACTCCCCTCCATTTCAATTACAACACCAGAAGATCAGTACTGTGAAGACTTTTACAAAGCCACAACTACTCGATCAGCTAATGGTCGGTATGTCGTCCGACTACCACTAAGACAACAATTTCCAGACACACTCGCCTTAGGTCACTCTCGCACCTCTGCAATGCAGCAGTTTCTAAGTATGGAAAAAAACCTACTAAGAAAAGGTGAGCTAAAACAAGATTATGATGGTGTCTTGGAAGAATATCTTCATTTAAATCACATGGAGGAAGTAAGCCCATGTGAAAAAATCATAAGAGGCAAATATCACTCTTTCTACTTGCCACATCATGCAGTAGTAAAGCCTGAGAAAAAAACAACCAAAGTTCGAGTTGTCTTCAATGCCTCAAGAACCACTAGCTCGGGGAACTCCCTAAACGATATCCTGTTTACGGGACCCACGCTCCAACCTGATTTAATGCTGCTTATTCTAAACTGGCGTAGTTTCAAATACGTATTCAACGGGGACGTCGAAAAAATGTATAGACAAATAGTCGTACATAAAGACGATCAAGATTTTCAGCGCATTATTTTCCGAAAATCCCCCAATGGTCCACTTCGCGACTTCAAATTAAAAACAGTTACCTTTGGCGTGAACTGTGCCCCATATCTAGCCATCCGTACACTCCACGAACTGGCAGAAGACACAAAGTCAGAATTTCCTCTGGCAACAAAAATCTTAAAAACACAAACGTATGTAGACGATATTCTGTCTGGGAGCCACAGCCTCTCACAAGCATACGAGTCCTTATCACAAGTGACAAAGGCCCTCAACACAGCAGGGTTCCCCCTAAAAAAGATTACGGCAAATCACCCAAATATATTAAAAGACATACCAAAAGAAAATTTGTTGGATACTAAATTCCTCATATTCGAAGAGGAAAGTACCACAAAAACTCTAGGCATCCAATGGAATGCGGTATCGGACCAGTTCTCCTATACGACCGAGTCCATATCCGCATTATCCGCCGTTACAAAACGCCAAGTTCTCTCTTCTGTGGCAAAACTTTTTGACCCCGCAGGATGGCTTTCGCCAATTATGATACAAGCCAAAATCCTGATACAAGAACTATGGCTAGATGGTACCGACTGGGATGAGCAAGTAAAACCACTTCGTCTAGAAAAGTGGTCCCAGTTCGCGAGTAATCTGAACGACATCTCGCAGATACAAATTCCACGGTGGGTAAACTATTCTCCCGAATACAAAGTGGAACTACACGGCTTCTGTGACGCCTCTGAAAAAGCATATTGTGCCACCATATATGTGCGCACACAAAGCGATACCGCAACCACAAGCCACTTATTAGTGGCAAAATCAAAAGTTGCGCCTCTAAAAACGGTAAGTCTACCACGACTTGAACTATGCGGCGCACTGCTACTAGCAAAACTAGTTTCCATGGTGCAGACCCACTTAGACATGGCAAAATACAAGCTATATCTCTGGTCTGATTCCGAAATAGTCCTAGCCTGGTTGGAAAAGCCCCCACATGCGTGGAAAACATATATTTCCAACAGAACGTCTCAAATACTTGACCTAGTAGGAGCAGCCACTTGGCGACACGTAGCCAGTGCTGACAATCCTGCCGATCTAGGTACAAGAGGGTGCAAACCCCTGCACCTGGCCACCACCACGCTCTGGTGGAATGGCCCTCGATGGCTAGCAGAATCTTCCGATTCTTGGCCACAATCGCCGCTGCGCAACATAATTGCGCCCGAGAGTCGAAAGATCAACACCTACTACACAATATTGGAGGATAATGACATCCTTGAACGATTTTCATCGTTCCCCCGAGCCCTCAGAGTCGTCGCCTATATGTTCCAGTTCATAGAGCGACTTAAACATAAACTGAAAGGAGCAACTTACCCCCAATGCGATACATTGACGCACCAAGCCTTACAAAAGGCAAAGGTCGCTCTTATCGCATCAACTCAAATGCGCTACTTCAGCCGCGACATAGCATCACTAAGAGAATCGAAGCCGATTGATAAAAAAAGCTCCCTCTTAGTGCTAACCCCGTTCTTAGACACGAAAGGGCTGCTTCGGGCCAATGGTCGGCTTGCCAATTCAAGCCTAACATACAACGAGCGCCACCCCATAATAATACCTGAGAAATCTCCATTTGCCACATTATTCCTACATTACATCCACATATTAATGTTACACGCCGAAAACCGTCTCATGCAGCATGTGGTACGACAGGAATATTACATTCCACGTTTGAAGCCCCAAATCAAGAAATGCATTTTCAGGTGCAAGACCTGCACTATGCATAAACAGAAAATGCGAACACAGATTATGGCAGCACTTCCACCGGAACGCTGCAACTTTGCTCCGCCTTTTACCACTACAGGTGTAGATTTTGCTGGTCCTTTTCAGATAAAGGCTTCCATGCTAAGATCTCCTACCCTCATGAAAGGCTATGTGGCTGTTTTTGTCTGTTTCACAACAAAAGCAGTACACCTGGAGCTATGTACTAATCTGACCAGGGAGGCTTTTCTTGCCGCATTTGCTCGCTTCGTCGCAAGACGTGGTTTTCCTTCAAAAATTATGAGCGATAATGGCAAAACATTTATTGGAGCCCAAAGAGCTACCGAGAAACAGTTTGTGGAGTTCATGAAACAAGTCTCACCTGACATTGTTCAAAAATACGCCCCTCAAGGTATAAACTGGCAATTCATCCCCCCAAGCGCTCCTCATATGGGTGGTTTATGGGAATCAGCGGTAAAGAGCTTTAAATCTCATTTCAAGAAGCTCGCTGGCAACCTCAAATTCAATTATGAAGAATTCACGACATTGTTAACCAGAATCGAAGCCGTTCTCAACTCTCGGCCTCTCGCTATACTCTCGCAAGACCCCTCCGACTTTGCTGCCCTTACCCCAGGGCATTTTCTTAAAGGAGCGCCCATTCTGGCCACACCTGAGCCAGGCATGGAGTCGCCGTCCTTACTGAACCGATGGGAACGAATTAAAATTCTCCATCATAACTTTAGCCGACGATGGAAAGAAGAGTATTTAAAAGACCTTCACAAGAGGTATAAATGGAAAATCCCAGAACAGGCTCCAATGCTTGGAGATTGTGTCCTAATTCACGACGATTGTCTTCCTCCCACAGAATGGCGGCTTGGCCGCATAGAGAAACTTCACTACGGTTCTGACGGTCACATCCGGGTGGTTGATCTCCGTACGCAAAACGGAACGCTAACCCGGCCGCTTGTAAAATTATGTTTCTTACCAACTGCCGCCACTTACGAAAACGCAAGTAATAACCCTGCCTAAACTGATCCGAAAGTTCGGGAAAAAGAAAATAAATTAATAATATCATTAAGAAAAAAAAGGGGATTACAATAAGCTTCAAGCCGTAAGACCAACGTAGACTTACATATATATCGCAACCCCATAGACGGACGATCATTTAGTCATGCGCCCTCACGTGGCATCCTGTTCATGCACGCTTACAGGCAATCATCTTATAATCATTACGATTTTCTCTTTCCACAGATCGATATGGATACACCGGTAACCCCCACGCCAACTCTTCGGTCGGCTGTTACTGTGCCTCGCTCCGGAACTGTTCCAGTAGCAGCGCCCCGAACCATCACGGCAGCAAGGGCGCCAACCGTGGCACGTAGTTCAACACGCGCATCACCGACGCCGGCGCCTCCGAAACCGCAACGCACCAGATGTCCGCTCTGTTGCCGTTCTCATAGGCTGCAGCATTGCTCTATTTTCAAGGGAATGTTACCCGTACAACGCCAGAAGGTGGCACAGGCACATGGCCATTGTTTAAACTGCTTGGCCCAGTCACACGCCACGCTTGAATGCGAATCTGATACTTTGTGCCGGTTGTGTGAAAGACCGCATCATACGTTACTCCACCGGAACGCCGGACATCCTGGCTCACCAACTGTACTCCGCCGCCGTACGGCCCCCCGACGATCGCAGCCTAACCGCGTGGCACGGCAACCAGAAGCGGGATGGTCCTGGCGCCCCCTCAATACGACCTCTACGCGCAGCCAAATAAGGCCACAACCTCGCCGCCCCACCGGCCTGAGCGGCGTTGTAGCTACGTTACAGGCACTACAGCGTCTACTAGGCTAGTACTCGCCTAGGGGGGGCAGGATGTTGAGATGAGCTCCAGTTGCCCGAACTAAGTCAACTAAAGGGCATCACTGATCAGTGAATACAACACTCTCCACATCAACGCGTTAATTAGAAAAAAAAAAAGGGGCATCATTGATCATCTCCACACCCAACTGTTTTTGTTCCATTTTCATCTTATACCAACGAGAAGGTGACGCTGTGCCGTTTTTGGTTCTACACAGTTCGAGAAGTCACGTTCGCCGCTACGCACGCGCCCGCACCGTCATTTTTTAAAACAATTATTAAACAACACCGAAGTTAAGAGACATTTTTTCAGTGAGCCGATCCAGTGCATTTATTGAAGTATATTTTATTGAAGTCACGTTCGCCGGTACATACGCGCCCGCACCGTCATTTTTTAAAACCAACTATTAAACAACACCGAAGTTAAGAGACCTTTTTCAGTGAGCCGATCCAGTGCATTTATTGAAGTATATTTTATTGAAGTCACGTTCGCCGGTACCTACGCGCCCGCACCGTCATTTTTTAAAACAACTATTAACCATCACCGAAATTGTGAGATTTCTAAATCGATATGAATAAATAGTAATATTTAATACTATGTTATCCTAAACAATACAATGTACGCATTCCCCTTTTAAATAATATTGATTACGGAAAATATATTAAACGGAATGCAAATTGCAACATAAAATTGTTGCGACGAATTCAAATATGTAACTTTAGACTTAATCAATAATATAATACAGTAGTTTACGTTTGATTGAGAAGCCGTCAGGCGAAATAATTTTTTATTCACATATGATATCGCTACTATCCGAATAAATAAACGTATTAAAGTTGATACAAAGCCATGGCGGCATAATGACAGTACATTTGGAAGAATTCTGTAATCTTATATTTAGGTCTAAAGTCGATTTTCTTGTATATACACATTTAGCAATCGATATCGAAATGCTTCAGCTCATTAGTTTAACATGTTTAAGTTAATAAACCTTTTTTAACAATCTGAAGTGGGCATATAGCCATGGAGGCATAACTGCAGTGCACGTAGAAGAATTCCATAATCTTATATTTAGGTATTAAGTCGATTTTCTTGTATATACAGATTTAGCTATCGATATCGAAATGCTTCAAATCATTAGTTTAACATATTAAGTTAATAAACATTTTTTAGCTTACTGAAGTCTACATAAAGCCTTAACGGTATAACGGCAGTGCCTTTAGAAGAATTCCGTAATGTTATAATTTTATATTTAGGTGTAAAGTCGATTTATTTGTATTTAAAATAATTCACCTTCTTTAACGTAATGAAGTTGATACAAAGCCATGGCGGCATTTCGATTTTCTTGTAGATACATATTTGGCAAGCGATATCGAAATGCTTCAGCTCATTAGTTTAACATATTTAAGTTAATAAACCTTCTTTAACGATCTGAAGTGGGCATATAGCCATGGAGGCATAACTGCAGTGCACGTAGAAGAATTCCATAATCTTATATTTAGGTATTTAAACGATTTTCTTGTATATACATATTTAGCTATCGATATCGAATTGCTTCAAACCATTAGCTTAACATATTTAAATAATTAACCTTCTTTACAAAAGCCATAAGGGCATAACGGCAGTATATTTGGGTAATTTCCGTCATCTTTTATTTAGGTATGAAATCGATTTTCTTGTATATACACATTTAGCAATCGATATCGAAATGCTTCAGCTCATTACTTTAACATATTTAAGTTAATAAACCTTCTTAAACGATCTGAGAATTGCATTTAGCCATGGAGGCATAACTGCAGTGCACGTAGAAGAATTCCATAATCTTATATTTAGGTATAAAGTCGATTTTCTTGTATATACATATTTAGCTATCGATATCGAAATGCTTCAAATCATTAGTTTAACATATTAAGTTAATAAACAGTTTTTAGCATACTGAAGTCTTCATAAAGCCTTAACGGTATAACGGCAGTGCATTTAGAAGAATTCCGTAATGTTATTATTTTATATTTAGGTATAAAGTCGATTTTCTTGTATATACACATTTAGCAATCGATATCGAAATGCTTCAAATCATTAGTTTAACATAATAAGTTAATAAACATTTTTTAGCTTACTGAAGTCTACATAAAGCCTTAACGGTATAACGGCAGTGCATTTAGAAGAATTCCGTAATGTTATAATTTTATATTTAAGTGTAAAGTCGATTTTCTTGTATTTACACATTTGGCAGTCGATATCGAAATGCTTCAAACCATTAGTTTAACATATTTAAAATAATAAACCTTCTTTAACGTATTGAAGTTGATACAAAGCCATGGCGGCATAACGACAGTACATTTGGAAGAATTCCGTAATCTTATATTTAGGTATAAAGTCGATTTTCTTGTATATACACATTTAGCAATCGATATCGAAATGCTTCAAATCATTAGTTTAAAATATTTAAGTTAATAAACCTTCTTTAACGCACTGAAGTCTACATAAAGCCTTGACGGTATAACTGCACTGCATTTAGAAGAATTCCGTTATCTTATATTTAGGTATAAATTCGACTTTCTTGTATATATTCATTTAGCAACCGATATCAAAATGCCTCAAACCATCAGTTTAACGTATTTAAAATAATTAACCTTCTTTAACGTATTGAAGTTGATACAAAGCCATGGCGGCATAATGACAGTACATTTGGAAGAATTCTGTAATCTTATATTTAGGTCTAAAGTCGATTTTCTTGTATATATACATTTAGCAATCGATATCGAAATGCTTCAAATCATTAGTTTAACATATTTAAGTTAATAAACCTTCTTTAACGCACTGAAGTCTACATAAAGCGTTAACGGCATAACGGCAGTGCATTTAGAAAAATTCCGTTATCTTATATTTAGGTATAAATTCGATTTTCTTGTATATACATATTTGGCAAGCGATATCGAAATGCTTCAAATCATTAGTTTAACATATTTAAGTTAATTTACCTTCTTTACCGTATTGAAGTTGATATAAAGCCATAACGACAGTACATTTGGAAGAATTCCGTAGTCTTATATTTAGGTATAAAGTCGAGTTTCTTGTATATATGCATTAAGCATTCGATATCGAAATGCTTCAAATAATTGGTTTAACATATTTAAGTTAATAAACCTTCTTTAACGAATTGAAGTTAATATAAAGCCATAACGGCATAACGGCAGTGCATTTAGAAGAATTACGCAATCTTATATTTAGGTATAAATTCGGTTTTCTTGTATATACACATTTAGCAATCGATATCGAAATGCTTCAAATCATTAGTTTAACATATTTAAGTTAATAAACCTTCTTTAACGATCTGAAGTGGGCATATAGCCATGGAGGCATAACTGCAGTGCACGTAGAAGAATTCCATAATCTTATATTTAGGTATAAAGTCGATTTTCTTGTATATACATATTTAGCTATCGATATCGAAATGCTTCAAATCACTAGTTTAACATATTAAGTTAATAAACATTTTTTAGCTTACTGAAGTCTACATAAAGCCTTAACGGTATAACGGCAGTGCATTTAGAAGAATTCCGTAATGTTATAATTTTATATTAAGGTGGAAAGTCGATTTTCTTGGATTTACACATTTAGCAATCGATATCGAAAATCTGCAAATAACTGGTTTAGCATAATTAGGTTAATTAAACTTCTTTATCTTACTGAAGGTCAAATAAAGACATAACGGCATAACGGCAGTATATTTGGGTGAATTCCGTAATCTTTTATTTAGATATAAAATCGATTTTCTTGTATATACACATTTCGCAATCGATATCGAAATGCTTCAACTCATTAGTTTAACATATTTAAGTTAATAAACCTTCTTTAACGATCTGAAGTTGGCATAACGGTAGTGGATGTAGAAGAATTCCGTAATCCTATATTTAGGTATAAATTCGATTTTCTTGTATACACATTTAGCAATCGATATCGAAATGCTTCAAATCATTAGTTTAACATATTTAAGTTAATAAACCTTCTTTAACGCACTTAAGTCTACATAAAGCCCTAATGGCATAACGGCAGTGCAGCTAGAAGAATTCCATAATGTTATAATTTTATATTTAGGTATAAAGTCGATTTTCTTGTATATATGCATTCAGCAATCGATATCGAAATGCTTCAAACCATTAGTTTAACATATTTAAGTTAATAAACCTTCTTTAACTCACTGAGGTCTACATAAAGCCTTAACGGCATAACGGCAGTGCATTTAGAAGAATTCCGTTATCTTATAGTTAGGTATAAATTCGATTTTCTTGTATATACACATTTAGCAATCGATATCGAAATGCTTCAAATCATTACTTTAACATATTAGGTTAATAAACATTTTTTAGCTTACTGAAGTCTACATAAAGCCCTAATGGCATAACGGCAGTGCATTAGAAGAATTCCATAATGTTATAATTTTATATTTAGGTATAAAGTCGATTTTCTTGTATATATGCATTAAGCAATCGATATCGAAATGCTTCAAACCAATAGTTTAACATATTTAAGTTAATAAACCTTCTTTAACTCACTGAAGTCTACATAAAGCCTTAACAGCATAACGGCAGTGCATTAAGAAGAATTCCGTTATCTTATATTTAGGTATAAAGTCGATTTTCTTGTATATACACATTTAGCAATCGATATCGAAATGCTTCAAATCATTAGTTTAACATATTAAGTTAATAAACATTTTTTAGCTTACTGAAGTCTACATAAAGCCTTAACGGTATAACGGCAGTGCATTTATAAGAATTCCGTAATGTTATAATTTTATATTTAGGTGTAAAGTCGATTTTCTTGTATTTACACATTTAGCAGTCGATATCGAAATGCTTCAAACCATTAGTTTAACATATTTAAAATAATTAACCTTCTTTAACGTATTGAAGTTGATACAAAGCCATGACGGCATAACGACAGTACATTTGGAAGAATTCCGTAATCTTATATTTAGGTATAAAGTCGATTTTCTTGTATATACACATTTAGCAATCGATATCGAAATGCTTCAAATCATTAGTTTAAAATATTTAAGTTAATAAACCTTCTTTAACGCACTGAAGTCTACATGAAGCCTTAACGGCATAACGGCAGTGCATTTAGAAAAATTCCGTTATCTTATATTTAGGTATAAATTCGATTTTCTTGTATATATTCATTTAGCAAGCGATATCGAAATGCTTCAAATCATTAGTTTAAAATATTTAGGTTAATAAACCTTCTTTAACGCACTGAAGTCTACATAAAGCCTTGACGGTATAACTGCACTGCATTTAGAAGAATTCCGTTATCTTATATTTAGGTATAAATTCGACTTTCTTGTATATATTCATTTAGCAAGCGGTGTCAAAATGCCTCAAACCATCAGTTTAACATATTTAAAATAATTAACCTTCTTTAACGTATTGAAGTTGATACAAAGCCATGGCGGCATAATGACAGTACATTTGGAAGAATTCCGTAATCTTATATTTAGGTATAAAGTCGATTTTCTTGTATATACACATTTAGCAATCGATATCGAAATGCTTCAAATCATTAGTTTAACATATTTAAGTTAATAAACATTTTTTAGCTTACTGAAGTCTACATAAAGCCTTAACGGCATAACGGCAGTGCATTTAGAAAAATTCCGTTATCTTATATTTAGGTATAAATTCGATTTTCTTGTATATACATATTTGGCAAGCGATATCGAAATGCTTCAAATCATTAGTTTAACATATTTAAGTTAATGAACCTTCTTTAACGTATTGAAGTTGATATAAAGCCATAACGACAGTACATTTGGAAGAATTCCGTAGTCTTAAATTTAGGTATAAAGTCGATTTTCTTGTATATATGCATTAAGCATTCGATATCGAAATGCTTCAAATAACTGGTTTAACATATTTAAGTTAATAAACCTTCTTTAACGAATTGAAGTTAATATAAAGCCATAACGGCATAACGGCAGTGCATTTAGAAGAATTACGCAATCTTATATTTAGGTATGAATTCGATTTTCTTGTATATACACATTTAGCAATCGATATCGAAATGCTTCAAATCATTAGTTTAACATATTTAAGTTAATAAACCTTCTTTAACGATCTGAAGTGGGCATATAGCCATGGAGGCATAACTGCAGTGCACGTAGAAGAATTCCATAATCTTATATTTAGGTATAAAGTCGATTTTCTTGTATATACATATTTAGCTATCGATATCGAAATGC
>CM050322.1:49321757-49338376 GCA_027475135.1 Bactrocera correcta
TAGTTTAACATATTTAAGTTAATAAACCTTCTTTAACGCACTGAAGTCTACATAAAGCGTTAACGGCATAACGGCAGTGCATTTAGAAAAATTCCGTTATCTTATATTTAGGTATAAATTCGATTTTCTTGTATATACATATTTGGCAAGCGATATCAAAATGCTTCAAATCATTAGTTTAACATATTTAAGTTAATTAACCTTCTTTAACGTATTGAAGTTGATATAAAGCCATAACGACAGTACATTTGGAAGAATTCCGTAGTCTTATATTTAGGTATAAAGTCGATTTTCTTGTATATATGCATTAAGCATTCGACATCGAAATGCTTCAAATAACTGGTTTAACATAGTTAAGTTAATAAACCTTCTTTAACGAACTGAAGTTAATATAAAGCCATAACGGCATAACGGCAGTGCATTTAGAAGAATTATGTAATCTTATATTTAGGTATGAATTCGATTTTCTTGTATATACACATTTAGCAATCGATATCGAAATGCTTCAAATCATTAGTTTAACATATTTAAGTTAATAAACCTTCTTTAACGCACTTAAGTCTATATAAAGCCCTAATGGCATAACGGCAGTGGATTTAGAAGAATTCCGTTATCTTATATTTAGGTATAAATTCGATTTTCTTGTATATACACATTTAGCAATCGATATCGAAATGCTTCAAATCATTAGTTTAACATATTTCAGTTAATTAACCTTCTTTAACGATCTGAAGTGGGCACATAGCCATGGAGGCATAGCTGCAGTGCACGTAGAAGAATTCCATAATCTTATATTTAGGTATAAAGTCGATTTTCTTGTATATACATATTTAGCTATCGATATCGAAATGCTTCAAATCATTAGTGTAACATATTAAGTTAATAAACATTTTTTAGCTTAATGAAGTCTACATAAAGCCTTAACGGTATAACGGCAGTGCATTTAGAAGAATTCCGTAATGTTATAATTTTATATTAAGGTGTAAAGTCGATTTTCTTGGATTTACACATTTAGCAATCTATATCGAAAATCTGCAAATAACTGTTTTAGCATAATTAGGTTAATTAAACTTCTTTATCTTACTGAAGTTTAGATAAAGCCATAACGGCATAACGGCAGTATATTTGGGTGAATTCCGTAATCTTTTGTTTAGATATAAAATCGATTTTCTTGTAACTATATACACATTTCGCAATCGATATCGAAATGCTTCAACTCATTAGTTTAACATATTTAAGTTAATAAACCTCCTTTAACGATCTGAAGTTGGCATAACGGTAGTGGATGTAGAAGAATTCCGTAATCTTATATTTAGGTATAAATTCGATTTTCTTGTATACACATTTAGCAATCGATATCGAAATGCTTCAAATCATTAGTTTAACATAATTAAACCTTCTTTAACGCACCTAAGTCTACATAAAGCCCTAATGGCATAACGGCAGTGCAGTTAGAAGAATTCCATAATGTTATAATTTTATATTTAGGTATAAAGTCGATTTTCTTGTATATATGCATTAAGCAATCGATATCGAAATGCTTCAAACCATTAGTTTAACATATTTAAGTTAATAAACCTTCTTTAACTCACTGAAGTCTACATAAAGCCTTAACGGCATAACGGCAGTGCATGTAGATGAATTCCGTAATCTTATATTTAGGTATGTAGTCGATTTTCTTGTATATACACATTTAGCAATCGATATCGAAATGCGTCAAATCATTAGTTTAACATATTAGGTTAATAAACATTTTTTAGCTTACTGAAGTCTACATAAAGCCTTAACGGTATAACGGCAGTGCATTTATAGGAATTCCGTAATGTTATAATTTTATATTTAGGTGTAAGGCCGATTTTCTTGTATTTACACATTTAGCAGTCGATATCGAAATGCTTCAAACCATTAGTTTAACATATTTAAAATAATTAACCTTCTTTAACGTATTGAAGTTGATACAAAGCCATGGCGGCATAACGACAGTACATTTGGAAGAATTCCGTAATCTTATATTTAGGTATAAAGTCAATTTTCTTGTATATACACATTGAGCAATCGATATCGAAATGCTTCAAATCATTAGTTTAAAATATTTAAGTTAATAAACCTTCTTTAACGCACTGAAGTCTACATAAAGCCTTGACGGTATAACTGCACTGCATTTAGAAGAATACCGTTATCTTATATTTAGGTATAAATTCGACTTTCTTGTATATACACATTTAGCAATCGATATCGAAATGCTTCAAACCATTAGTTTAACATATTTAAAATAATAAACCTTCTTTAACGTATTGAAGTTGATACAAAGCCATGGCGGCATAACGACAGTACATTTGGAAGAATTCCGTAATCTTATATTTATGTATAAATTCGATTTTCTTGTATATACACATTTAGCAATAGATATCGAAATGCTTCAAATCATTAGTTTAACATATTTAAGTTAATAAACCTTCTTTAACGCACTTAAGTCTACATAAAGCCCTAATGGCATAACGGCAGTGCATTTAGAAGAATTCCATAATGTTATAATTTTATATTTAGGTATAAAGTCGATTTTCTTGTATATACACATTTAGCAATCGATATCGAAATGCTTCAGCTCATTAGTTTAACATATTTAAGTTAATAAACCTTTTTTAACAATCTGAAGTGGGCATATAGCCATGGAGGCATAACTGCAGTGCACGTAGAAGAATTCCATAATCTTATATTTAGGTATTAAGTCGATTTTCTTGTATATACATATTTAGCTATCGATATCGAAATGCTTCAAATCACTAGTTTAACATATTAAGTTAATAAACATTTTTTAGCTTACTGAAGTCTACATAAAGCCTTAACGGTATAACGGCAGTGCCTTTAGAAGAATTCCGTAATGTTATAATTTTATATTTAGGTGCAAAGTCGAATTATTTGTATTTAAAATAATTCACCTTCTTTAACGTATTGAAGTTGATACAAAGCCATGGCGGCATTTCGATTTTCTTGTAGATACATATTTGGCAAGCGATATCGAAATGCTTCAGCTCATTAGTTTAACATATTTAAGTTAATAAAGCTTCTTTAACGATCTGAAGTGGACATATAGCCATGGAGGCATAACTGCAGTGCACGTAGAAGAATTCTATAATCTTATATTTAGGTATTAAGTCGATTTTCTTGTATATACATATTTAGCTATCGATATCGAATTGCTTCAAACCATTAGCTTAACATATTTAAATAATTAACCTTCTTTACAAAAGCCATAAGGGCATAACGGCAGTATATTTGGGTAATTTCCGTAATCTTTTATTTAGGTATGAAATCGATTTTCTTGTATATACACATTTAGCAATCGATATCGAAATGCTTCAGCTCATTAGTTTAACATATTTAAGTTAATAAACCTTTTTTAACAATCTGAAGTGGGCATATAGCCATGGAGGCATAACTGCAGTGCACGTAGAAGAATTCCATAATCTTATATTTAGGTATAAAGTCGATTTTCTTGTATATACATATTTAGCTATCGATATCGAAATGCTTCAAATCATTAGTTTAACATATTAAATTAATAAACAGTTTTTAGCATACTGAAGTCTTCATAAAGCCTTAACGGTATAACGGCAGTGCATTTAGAAGAATTCCGTATTGTTATATTTTTATATTTAGGTATAAAGTCGATTTTCTTGTATATACACATTTAGCAATCGATATCGAAATGCTTCAAATCATTAGTTTAACATATTAAGTTAATAAACATTTTTTAGCTTACTGAAGTCTACATAAAGCCTTAACGGTATAACGGCAGTGCATTTAGAAGAATTCCGTAATGTTATAATTTTATATTTAGGTGTAAAGTCGATTTTCTTGTATATACACATTTAGCAATCGATATCGAAATGCTTCAAATCATTAGTTTAAAATATTTAAGTTAATAAACCTTCTTTAACGCACTGAAGTCTACATAAAGCCTTGACGGTATAACTGCACTGCATTTAGAAGAATTCCGTTGTCTTATATTTAGGTATAAATTCGACTTTCTTGTATATATTCATTTAGCAACCGATATCAAAATGCCTCAAACCATCAGTTTAACGTATTTAAAATAATTAACCTTCTTTAACGTATTGAAGTTGATACAAAGCCATGGCGGCATAATGACAGTACATTTGGAAGAATTCTGTAATCTTATATTTAGGTCTAAAGTCGATTTTCTTGTATATACACATTTAGCAATCGATATCGAAATGCTTCAAATCATTAGTTTAACATATTTAAGTTAATAAACCTTCTTTAACGCACTTATGTCTACATAAAGCCCTAATGGCATAACTGCAGTGCACGTAGAAGAATTCCATAATCTTATATTTAGGTATAAAGTCGATTTTCTTGTATATACATATTTAGCTATCGATATCGAAATGCTTCAAATCATTAGTTTAACATATTAAGTTAATAAACAGTTTTTAGCATACTGAAGTCTTCATAAAGCCTTAACGGTATAACGGCAGTGCATTTAGAAGAATTCCGTAATGTTATAATTTTATATTTAGGTATAAAGTCGATTTTCTTGTATATACACATTTAGCAATCGATATCGAAATGCTTCAAATCATTAGTTTAACATATTAAGTTAATAAACATTTTTTAGCTTACTGAAGTCTACATAAAGCCTTAACGGTATAACGGCAGTGCATTTAGAAGAATTCCGTAATGTTATAATTTTATATTTAGGTGTAAAGTCGATTTTCTTGTATTTACACATTTAGCAGTCGATATCGAAATGCTTCAAACCATTAGTTTAACATATTTAAAATAATAAACCTTCTTTAACGTATTGAAGTTGATACAAAGCCATGGCGGCATAACGACAGTACATTTGGAAGAATTCCGTAATCTTATATTTAGGTATAAAGTCGATTTTCTTGTATATACACATTTAGCAATCGATATCGAAATGCTTCAAATCATTAGTTTAAAATATTTAAGTTAATAAACCTTCTTTAACGCACTGAAGTCTACATAAAGCCTTGACGGTATAACTGCACTGCATTTTGAAGAATTCCGTTATCTTATATTTAGGTATAAATTCGACTTTCTTGTATATATTCATTTAGCAACCGATATCAAAATGCCTCAAACCATCAGTTTAACATATTTAAAATAATTAACCTTCTTTAACGTATTGAAGTTGATACAAAGCCATGGCGGCATAATGACAGTACATTTGGAAGAATTCTGTAATCTTATATTTAGGTCTAAAGTCGATTTTCTTGTATATACACATTTAGCAATCGATATCGAAATGCTTCAAATCATTAGTTTAACATATTTAAGTTAATAAACCTTCTTTAACGCACTGAAGTCTACATAAAGCGTTAACGGCACAACGGCAGTGCATTTAGAAAAATTCCGTTATCTTGTATTTAGGTATAAATTCGATTTTCTTGTATATACATATTTGGCAAGCGATATCGAAATGCTTCAAATCATTAGTTTAACATATTTAAGTTAATTAACCTTCTTTACCGTATTGAAGTTGATATAAAGCCATAACGACAGTACATTTGGAAGAATTCCGTAGTCTTATATTTAGGTATAAAGTCGATTTTCTTGTATATATGCATTAAGCATTCGATATCGAAATGCTTCAAATAACTGGTTTAACATATTTAAGTTAATAAACCTTCTTTAACGAATTGAAGTTAATATAAAGCCATAACGGCATAACGGCAGTGCATTTAGAAGAATTACGCAATCTTATATTTAGGTATGAATTCGATTTTCTTGTATATACACATTTAGCAATCGATATCGAAATGCTTCAAATCATTAGTTTAACATATTTAAGTTAATAAACCTTCTTTAACGATCTGAAGTGGGCATATAGCCATGGAGGCATAACTGCAGTGCATTTAGAAGAATTCCATAATGTTATAATTTTATATTTACGTATAAAGTCGATTTTCTTGTATATACATATTTGGCAAGCGATATCGTAATGCTTCAAATCATTAGTTTAACATATTTAAGTTAATTAACCTTCTTTAACGATCTGCAGTAGGCATATAGTCATGGAGGCATAACTGCAGTGCATTTAGAAAAATTCCGTTATCTTATATTTAGGTATAAATTCGATTTTCTTGTATATACATATTTGGCAAGCGATATCGAAATGCTTCAAATCATTAGTTTAACATATTTAAGTTAATTAACCTTCTTTAACGTATTGAAGTTGATATAAAGCCATAACGACAGTACATTTGGAAGAATTCCGTAGTCTTATATTTAGGTATAAATTCGATTTTCTTGTATACACATTTAGCAATCGATATCGAAATGCTTCAAATCATTAGTTTAACATATTTAAGTTAATAAACCTTCTTTAGCGCACTTAAGTCTACATAAAGCCCTAATGGCATAACGGCAGTGCAGCTAAAAGAATTCCATAATGTTATAATTTTATATTTAGGTATAAAGTCGATTTTCTTGTATATATGCATTCAGCAATCGATATCGAAATGCTTCAAACCATTAGTTTAACATATTTAAGTTAATAAACCTTCTTTAACTCTGTTGACGCCGCCCTCGCCCAATTTCTTTTGCCACGTCTGTATCGGCAGATTAATCTTTTCTTTTTCTCTTTTTCGAACTTTTTTCGAAGTATTGATTCGCGCGCAACTAAACATTACTAAAAGTTGCGCGCTCTCTCTTCCTTTGCGACGACGCTGCGATACAGACGTGGTAAGTGTGGTTCCATTTTTTTATAATTAAATACTTGTATTATATGAAACCTTTTGTTTTATTTAATATTTCTGTGGAATAAATTTGCGCCGGACGTTTCCCCACGGCCAACCACATCATCGGAACGAGCTAGCACCGTGCTCCACCACCCGAATTATCATTGGTCCTTCGAGCCGGATAACAGGTAATAAGTTGATTTTCATTTGAAGTGAAAGTGCATAATTTGCCCGCTTTAGCAACTCGCAAGTTACAGCCAAACATATTTTGGATTTGTGCTCTGCAAGCTATAAGGCAATAGATTGGTTAATTTGTGCATCATTTATGTACAAAAACCATTGTGCTGTGTGAAGTGGAGACCAAAACTTATTTTGGCACTCTACCCACAAAATCAAAGCACAAGATTGCAGGTAGTATTGTACTTCATTTAAGTACAACAACAAATACACCTGGCAAATGCACTTATTCCACTTTGCAAAAAAAACCACACACTTTGTTATTCGAGAAAAAAAAATATAAATTTCTTGGACGCACAAAATCGTCTTGAGCGCCAAAAATCTCTCTCGGTTCTTTGGGTTTTCTTATTATTAATTTGAGTTTAGTCGCTCAACTCTGCCTTCTCATATATTGCTCGAATAGCAATAAAGGCAAGCAGCAATAACGCAGCTGCAGTTTCGCGAGTGTAAACAAAAAAAAAATACAAAGTGCAGTGAGTGACACTAAAAAATTAAAAAAAGTGAAGTGAGCGACAGCTAAGCCAAATAGCGAAGTGAGAGCAGCAAAGGAAGAGCAGCAAAGCCCAAGCAACACAGGCAAGCAGCAAAGCAGCACAGAGAAGCAGCACAGGCCAAGCAAAAAAGTGAGAGCGGCATAGGCAAGCAGCATAGGCAAAGCAGCATAGGCAAAGCAGCGCAGCAGCCATCCCAGAAAAACAGTAACCCAGTGAACAAAGTGAAAGGGTTTAGCTGATGAATCAAATAAGTGCTTGTTAATTTTTATTTTGTATTTGTATTTGCATTTAAATAAAGCGATTGAGCACACATCAATTTTGTTTGTGTAATAGTCAAAGACTAGGTGTGCAAGTGCATTGGGACGATAACCCAGCAAGCACATTCAAATTAAATTTGAACGAAGAAAATAGTTTACTAAATTTATTAAGTTTTTTTTGTGTCTTCGAAAATTCACGTTTTATAAAGAAACAACGCACTGCCTATCATCAACTAATTTGTAGTATGTCCGTGATTGGTTCTATAACTTTTGAACTTTTGCAACATATTTGCAAATATTTTTTAAATTTTAATTTCAAGTTTTAGATCCGATTTTGTGCAACATTTTTGCAGTTCCGGTTCAATTTTCGGAAACAATGGAATCCATCAGAGCCTTTACCACAGCTGCAGACGCTCTACTGGAGTTTGAGGAGTCTTTTACTCCAACAGCAAACAACCAAAGTGCCTACTCTCTTGAAGTTCAACAAGCTGAACTGAAATCTCTGTGGGCAGAGGTGAAGTCAGAATACAAGTTGTGTTTGTCAAAAGTGGATCCTTCGGACACAAGCTTAATTGACGACATTAAGCTTAAATATACAAGCTGTTACCACGCCTATGTGTGTTGCGCGGCCTTGATGGGCAAACACATGCACAACCTCACGGCGTTCAACCAAAGCCCTACTTCGAATTCTACAGTGATTCAACCTGAACGGTTACAACAAACTGTAGAACCCCTGAGGTATTCTATCAATTTACCGCCATGTGATACCGAAATATTTCATGGCGATGTTTTACAATGGCCCTCATTTAGGGATTTATTTGCCGCCATTTATGGGAATAACCCAAGGCTATCTCCGGTAGAAAAGTTATTCCATCTCAATCAAAAAACGCGAGGTGAGGCAAAAGCTATCGTTTCCAAAGCGCCACTGACAAATGACGGATTCGCTTTGGCTTGGAATAATTTGTTGTGTAGGTATGAAAACAAGCGAGTGCTTGTCAACACACAATTGAATTTATTGTTCAAGCTCCCGCACATCTCAACAGAATCTGAGACCGAACTCAGAAATTTACAGCGGGAGATTAATAGCTGAATTTCAGCTTTACAAATACATGGCATCAATACAGATAGCTGGGATGCCATATTTACGTACTTGTGTTCTATCCGACTGCCGGACTATACACTGTCGCTTTGGGAACAATCTCTGCATTCGGATTCAGAGATCCCAAAATGGGTTGAGTTAGACAAGTTTCTAACCAAACGGGTTAAAACGCTTGAAAGAGTATCAAATCTCAAAGGCGAGTTAGGTACTCAACCCAAAATTAAGTCGGCTGATGATGAAGATCGGATACCAACCTTGCAGTCAAGGATTGGATCTAAACACATCAATGCTCATCACGCCAAAACCAACAATACCAGATGTAAACTGTGCTCATCTCAATCGCACATTTTGAAAACTTGTCAGCGATTCATTGAGATGCAGCCTAATGCACGATTAAATGCTGTCAGAAAACTCCACGTCTGCCTAAATTGTTTATCGGACTCACATGAAGTCAAAAATTGTAAGAGTATGTTTAATTGTAATAAATGTAAACAGAGACATCACTCTATGATCCACCGGGATCAGAGTGAGGATTTAGCTCAGATATCTGCCAGCACCGACACTACTGAGGTTTCTACTAAATCTCATGTGGCCTCTATTAAGGCCAATATTTCAAATGTGCCTACCAGTCGAAGCATGCTCTTAGGTACAGCCATGGTGACCATATGTCACAACGAGAGCACCTTCACTGTCAGAGCCCTGATTGATTCGGGATCTGAAGCAACCTTCGTAAGCAATAGTCTGCAAAAACGCTTACATCTGGCAACCAAAAAAGGTCAGCGCGCAAGTTTCAGGATTGAATAATACCGTATCAGGACAAGTTCAATCGGTATGCTCGATCACAATTGGCTCGCCCCGTAACAAAGGTTTGAAACTAGAAGCGAAAGCTTTGGTACTGCCAAAGTTGACTGGACTGCTTCCATCCAGATCAATTAACCCTTCAATTGTCAAAAGGTTACCCAATATCCCTTTAGCGGATAATAATTTCTATACAAGTCAAAAGGTTGACTTGTTGATCGGAGCAGATCTTTACCCGAAAATTATACTAAATGGGGTAAAATTGAAAATTTTCGGATCCCTTGCTGCACAACGAACAGTGTTTGGTTGGATTATAACAGGTTCCGTTCCCTCCGAAGAAAGGAAGATAAATGGCAAAGGCGACGGACAAAATTCAGTAATAACTAAACAACAAACACAAAACAATTTTTGTAGTATAATAGATACTAATTATATATTTATACAACAGAAACAACATCAGCAGCATCAACAGCGGCACCAGCTACAACAGGATCAAACCTACGATGATGGCGAAACAAATGATGCGACCGTCTTATCGCATCACACCGATACGCATTGTGGCGTCGGTGGGCCGACACTGCATGCAGCAGCGCCATCTCTGCCAGCAACATCCGTAGGCAGCACACCGCCGAGCAGCGCTGAAGCGACAAATACCAGCAATCTCGATTATTACCCGGGCGCCGTAGAAACTGTGGCAGCAACGCCTGCAACAGCTGCAACGCAGCGGCATACTGTCGCAGCAACGCCACCACTACCACCCCCGTCACAAACGTTGCCGCCATCATCAGCTGTGGCGGCCTCATCAGCAACAGCGCACTATTCACCACCACACCAGCAACTGCAACACTATGCCACGAGCAACACAGCGGCGCCATTGTCGGATGCCTTTCACCACAAGCAGATGCAGCTACAGCTACAACAACAATACGAGCAACCTTATCAACTACAAACAGCTTATTATCACCAGCAACAGTCGCAATCGCAGCAAGAAGACCAATCAGCAACGCATGTGACGTCACAACACCCGTCTACACAATACCAACATGCGGCGGCCACAACAACAACAGTAAATGAACATGCAGCGCGCAGCAACAGACACGCAACGCAGTCGACAGCCACACACAACACAACGAACACATCACAAGCAGTAAGAACAACTCAGCAGCAGCAACCTGCAGCAATGGCGCACGCATTGACACACGCCACACAGCAACAACAACAACCGTGTCAACGGGCGCAAAGCTCTGACCAACGAGGCCTCTCCCGCATACCACATGCCCAAGATCGAGCCAGACTCGAGTCGTCTCGCCGACTTCGGCATGCTGGTAACTTCCTTTCGGATCGGCGGCCTGGCAATGATCGACTGAGACTCGATTCGTCTCAGCGACATTGCCCGGACCGAACCAGACTCGATTCGTCTCGTCGGCCACCCCATCCGAAGCGAAGGCGTGGACGAAACGCTCGACGTCAAGCAGATGCACGCCATACTCTTATCATCAAGGAAAGGTACGCAACACTACCTTGGCAGCAAAGACTGCCGACGTCATATAACATCGGCACAATAAAGTGCACTGGCTGCCAACGCCTCTCACATTCACCACCTACCCAGGATCGAGTTAGACTCGATTCGTCTCGCCGACCTCGGAAGGTGGTGACTTCTACGCAAATTGGCGGCATGGCAATGACCGACTGAGATTCGATTCATCTCAGCGGCATTTCCCGGACCGAACCAGACTCGATTCGTCTCGTCGGCCACCCCATCTGCAAAGAAGACGTGGAAAAGGAAGTGCAGGAGCCAGTTAGTTAAGATAGTTAAGTTAGTTTTAAGTAATTTATTGTAAACTGCATTTGCAGTAATACTGCAAGGCGGGGAGAATGTTGACGCCGCCCCCGCCCAATTTCTTTTGCCACGTCTGTATCGGCAGATTAATCTTTTCTTTTTCTCTTTTTCGAACTTTTTTCGAAGTATTAATTCGCGCGCAACTAAACATTACTAAAAGTTGCGCGCTCTCTCTTCCTTTGCGACGACGCTGCGATACAGACGTGGTAAGTGTGGTTCCATTTTTTTATAATTAAATACTTGTATTATATGAAACCTTTTGTTTTATTTAATATTTCTGTGGAATAAATTTGCGCCGGACGTTTCCCCACGGCCAACCACATCATCGGAACGAGCTCGCACCGTGCTCCACCACCCGAATTATCAAACTCACTGAGGTCTACATAAAGCCTTAACGGCATAACGGCAGTGCATTTAGAAGAATTCCGTTATCTTATAGTTAGGAATAAATTCGATTTTCTTGTATATACACATTTAGCAATCGATATCGAAATGCTTCAAATCATTAGTTTAACATATTAAGTTAATAAACATTTTTTAGCTTACTGAAGTCTACATAAAGCCCTAATGGCATAACGGCAGTGCATTTAGAAGAATTCCATAATGTTATAATTTTATATTTAGGTATAAAGTCGATTTTCTTGTATATATGCATTAAGCAATCGATATCGAAATGCTTCAAACCATTAGTTTAACATATTTAAGTTAATAAACCTTCTTTAACTCACTGAAGTCTACATAAAGCCTTAACAGCATAACGGCAGTGCATTAAGAAGAATTCCGTTATCTTATATTTAGGTATAAAGTCGATTTTCTTGTATATACACATTTAGCAATCGATATCGAAATGCTTCAAATCATTAGTTTAACATATTAAGTTAATAAACATTTTTTAGCTTACTGAAGTCTTCATAAAGCCTTAACGGTATAACGGCAGTGCATTTATAAGAATTCCGTAATGTTATAATTTTATATTTAGGTGTAAGGTCGATTTTATTGTATTTACACATTTAGCAGTCGATATCGAAATGCTTCAAACCATTAGTTTAACATATTTAAAATAATAAACCTTCTTTAACGTATTGAAGTTGATACAAAGCCATGGCGGCATAACGACAGTACATTTGGAAGAATTCCGTAATCTTGTATTTAGGTATAAAGTCGATTTTCTTGTATATACACATTTAGCAATCGATATCGAAATGCTTCAAATCATTAGTTTAAAATATTTAGGTTAATAAACCTTCTTTAACGCACTGAAGTCTACATAAAGCCTTGACGGTATAACTGCACTGCATTTAGAAGAATTCCGTTATCTTATATTTAGGTATAAATTCGACTTTCTTGTATATATTCATTTAGCAAGCGATATCAAAATGCCTCAAACCATCAGTTTAACATATTTAAAATAATTAACCTTCTTTAACGTATTGAAGTTGATATAAAGCCATAACGACAGTACATTTGGAAGAATTCCGTAGTCTTATATTTAGGTATAAAGTCAATTTTCTTGTATATATGCATTAAGCATTCGATATCGAAATGCTTCAAATAACTGGTTTAAACATATTTAAGTTAATAAACCTTCTTTAACGAATTGAAGTTAATATAAAGCCGTAACGGCATAACGGCAGTGCATTTAGAAGAATTACGCAATCTATATTTAGGTATGAATTCGATTTTCTTGTATATACACATTTAGCAATCGATATCGAAATGCTTCAAATCATTAGTTTAACATATTTAAGTTAATAAACCTTCTTTAACGCACTTATGTCTACATAAAGCCCTAATGGCATAACGGCAGTGCATTTAGAAGAATTCCGTTATCTTATATTTAGGTATAAATTCGATTTTCTTGTATATACACATTTAGCAATCGATATCGAAATGCTTCAAATCATTAGTTTAACATATTTAAGTTAATAAACCTTCTTTAACGATCTGAAGTGGGCATATAGCCATGGAGGCATAACTGCAGTGCACGTAGAAGAATTCCATAATCTTATATTTAGGTATAAATTCGATTTTCTTGTATATACATATTTAGCTATCGATATCGAAATGCTTCCAATCATTAGTTTAACATATTAAGTTAATAAACATTTTTTAGCTTACTGAAGTCTACATAAAGCCTTAACGGTATAACGGCAGTGCATTTAGAAGAATTCCGTAATGTTATAATTTTATATTAAGGTGTAAAGTCGATTTTCTTGGATTTACACATTTAGCAATCTATATCGAAAATCTGCAAATAACTGGGTTAGCATAATTAGATTAATTAAACTTCTTTATCTTACTGAAGTTTAAATAAAGCCATAACGGCAAAACGGCAAAACGGCAGTATATTTGGGTGAATTCCGTAATCTTTTATTTAGATATAAAATCGATTTTCTTGTATATACACATTTCGCAATCGATATCGAAATGCTTCAACTCATTAGTTTAACATATTTAAGTTAATAAACCTTCTTTAACGATCTGAAGTTGGCATAACGGTAGTGGATGTAGAAGAATTCCGTAATCTTATATTTAGGTATAAATTCGATTTCCTTGTATACACATTTAGCAATCGATATCGAAATGCTTCAAATCATTAGTTTAACATATTTAAGTTAATAAACCTTCTTTAACGCACTTAAGTCTACATAAAGCCCTAATGGCATAACGGCAGTGCAGTTAGAAGAATTCCATAATGTTATAATTTTATATTTAGGTATAAAGTCGATTTTCTAGTATATATGCATTAAGCAATCGATATCGAAATGCTTCAAACCATAAGTTTAACATATTTAAGTTAATAAACCTTCTTTAACTCACTGAAGTCGACATAAAGCCTTAACGGCATAACGGCTGTGCATTTAGAAGAATTCCGTTATCTTATATTTAGGTATAAAGTCGATTTTCTTGTATATATACATTTAGCAATCGATATCGAAATGCTTCAAATCATTTGTTTAACATATTAAGTTAATAAACATTTTTTAGCTTACTGAAGTCTACATAAAGCCTTAACGGTATAACGGCAGTGCATTTATAAGAATTCCGTAATGTTATAATTTTATATTTAGGTATAAAGTCGATTTTCTTGTATATACACATTTAGCAATCGATATCGAAATGCTTCAGCTCATTAGTTTAACATATTTAAGTTAATAAACCTTCTTAAACGATCTGAAGTGGGCATATAGCCATGAAGGCATAACTGCAGTGCACGTAGAAGAATTCCATAATCTTATATTTAGGTATAAAGTCGATTTTCTTGTACATATATTCATATTTAGCTATCGATATCGAAATGCTTCAAATCATTAGTTTAACATATTTAAGTTAATTAACCTTCTTTAACTCACGGAAGTCTACATAAAGCCTTAACGGCATAACGGCAGTGCATTTAGAAAAATTCCGTTATCTTAGTTTTAGGTATTAATTCGATTTTCTTGTATGTACACATTTAGCTATCGATATCGAAATGCTTCAAATCATTAGTTTAACATATTTAAGTTAATAAACCTTCTTTAACGCACTTAAGTCTACATAAAGCCCTAATGGCATAACGGCAGTGCATTTAGAAGAATTCCATAATGTTACAATTTTATATTTAGGTATAAAGTCGATTTTCTTGTATATACACATTAAGCAAGCGATATCGTAATGCTTCAAATCATTAGTTTAATATATTTAAGTTAATTAACCTTCTTTAACGATCTGCAGTAGGCATATAGTCATGGAGGCATAACTGCAGTGCATTTAGAAAAATTCCGTTATCTTATATTTAGGTATAAATTCGATTTTCTTGTATATACATATTTGGCAAGCGATATCGAAATGCTTCAAATCATTAGTTTAACATATTTAAGTTAATTAACCTTCTTTAACGTATTGAAGTTGATATAAAGCCATAACGACAGTACATTTGGAAGAATTCCGTAGTCTTATATTTAGGTATAAAGTCGATTTTCTTGTATATATGCATTAAGCATTCGATATCGAAATGCTTAAAATAACTGGTTTAACATATTTAAGTTAATAAACCTTCTTTAACGAATTGAAGTTAATATAAAGCCATAACGGCATAACGGCAGTGCATTTAGAAGAATTACGCAATCTTATATTTAGGTATAAAGTCGATTTTCTTGTATATACACATTTAGCAATCGATATCGAAATGCTTCAAATCATTAGTTTAAAATATTAAAGTTAATAAACCTTCTAAAACGCACTGAAGTCTACATAAAGCCTTGACGGTATAACTGCACTGCATTTAGAAGAATACCGTTATCTTATATTTAGGCATAAATTCGACTTTCTTGTATATATTCATTTAGCAAGCGATATTTAAATGCTTCAAACCATTAGTTTAACATATTTAAAGTAACTAACCTTCTTTAACGTATTGAAGTTGATACAAAGCCATGGCGGCATAATGACAGTACATTTGGAAGAATTCCGTAATCTTATATTTAGGTATAAAGTCGATTTTCTTGTATATACACATTTAGCAATCGATATCGAAATGCTTCAGCTCATTAGTTTAACATATTTAAGTTAATGAACCTTCTTAAACTCACTGAAGTCTACATAAAGCCATAACGGCATAACGGCAGTGCATTTAGAAGAATTCCATAATGTTATAATTTTATATTTAGGTATAAAGTCGATTTTCTTGTATATACACATTTAGCAAGCGATATCGTAATGCTTCAAATCATTAGTTTAACATATTTAAGTTAATTAACCTTCTTTAACGATCTGCAGTAGGCATATAGCCATGGAGGCATAACTGCAGTGCATTTAGAAAAATTCCGTTATCTTATATTTAGGTATAAATTCGATTTTCTTGTATATACATATTTGGCAAGCGATATCGAACTGCTTCAAATCATTAGTTTAACATATTTAAGTTAATTAACCTTCTTTAACGTATTGAAGTTGATATAAAGCCATAACGACAGTACATTTGGAAGAATTCCGTAGTCTTATATTTAGGTATAAAGTCGATTTTCTTGTATATATGCATTAAGCATTCGATATCGAAATGCTTCAAATAACTGGTTTAACATATTTAAGTTAATAAACCTTCTTTAACGAATTGAAGTTAATATAAAGCCATAACGGCATAACGGCAGTGCATTTAGAAGAATTACGCAATCTTATATTTAG